>UYYA01000096.1:0-123738 GCA_900624975.1 Angiostrongylus costaricensis
GTTCGCATCGATTTTTGATGTGGGATGGTGCAGTCGTCAACCACATGCGACTATAATCAGCTGTTCTAAACTTCCTCATTGGAAGTCACGAAAAAAGCGGTGGGTTTTTCGAGAAGTTGTTGATTATGTAATTGCCGGAGAGTTCTTCGTCTTCTTGTAAGTGTTATTGAAGCGTTTGGCCTAGTAGATTGTATATCAGTATACCCTTCCAGGCTCTGAAGAAGGCGATACTGCCGAAACGTCAGCTAGCGTTGTATTGTATTGTGTTTTTATGGAAGTAAATGTATGCTGTTTAAAAACCTCGCGATTGCTGAACAAGAAAACGACACATTCATATTCCAATGCCGAGGTTAAGAGAAAGTCGGTCCTGGGAACTCTGTAGGATTCATAACAATCGGAGGTTGCGTCTAATGCCAAGCTGAAGCGTCCCGGCATACCTGACCTTGAAGTTGACAAGAGAAAAAACCACGTGGACATGCAGGATGCCAAAGGACAAAATAAGGTGAAGCTCTTGGTGTTCATCAATTTTTGAAGGATGTGCCATGAAATAGACTTCACTAAGCATCGTTAGAGATAATGTGACTAATTGGCTTATTTGGTATATAAGTAATGACTTGCGGTGTCAAACCAAAGAATTCAATTCTATGATTTTCTACTTCTCCAATATGTCTAGCACCAAATCTACCGATAACGAAACGATGGAGAACATTATTCACTTGGAAATGGATTCGAACCAGGAGCCTTGTGTGCATTGCAAGGCATCTGCAACCCCTGTGCCACAGGCCCCTCCTGCCAGCCTAATTAATTGTGAAGTACCAAAGACTTTTACCAAAAGAGATGGCTTGAAATACCTGATAAAAGCGTTGTACAGATTTTGTTTCATACATTGAAACGTAAGCACTGTCGTCGGTGCAGAGAGATCGACTGCATATGCGGTATGGGCCTGCAAACGGGGCCGTTATGACGTAGATTCTCTTATTAAAGCAAACATACATGAAAAATAAACAGCTGCTTTTTTCAAGTACAAGATTTAGCTTCTCGTTTTGTTGACTCAAAGCAAAAAACGTTAATTCACCATCAACTCATATTTGCTTCAGCTCTTTAGGCAGCAAGCCAAGGCTTCATGGTTCGACTTCATCGTCACCTACGGTAAGAGGTTGAGTCATCTTACTAGGCGGAGCAGTGGCTATCAGCCTAACAAATCTTTCTATCCATTTCAGTGAAAATTCAACTAGAAATTCGGTAAACAAGTGGAAACTAATCAAATTTTGGCAGTTTGCATTAAAGGGTCTCACCAAAGGAAGAAAGATAGACTGGGATCAATTACTAATCTCAACAAGAATCGGCACAATTCTGGCGCGCTATCTCTAACATGAAGTTTGGATTGGATTTCATAGCGGGTTTGACTAGTTTGAGCTGTAACAAGGGACAGTTCAGTGTAGGTTGGACGCAGGCTCGACCTCGTTGAAGTCCTTGATAAACTGTTTTTCCTGCTTTTTCTACTAATTTTTCATTGTCTAACGACGTTTCTAGAAATCCATTAGTTTTTCTTGCCGATACTTCATATGACTTACTAATATACTGACCTGTTCACGGGCAGATGGTTGTTTTTCTTGCTGTTGTAGTTGCTGCTGAACCACTGGGTTCGTGAGACATTTAGAGCTAAGAGCGACTAGTAAGACAATTTTCAACATTCTGAAACTCAACTCGTTTTTCCTTGAAGTCGATTTTCCACTAAGGACGCATGAAATTCCACTAGAAGAAGGCGTTGAGAAGTTCACAAGAAGATCACCATGATACTATCGCCCTTTCGGGTTCCCATTTGTAAGCATTAATCATCCGTTTCGAATAAATAGGTGTGAAACTGAGCAGGTCATAAATAGGGTGATCGTAAAAAATATAGATGAGAGAATAATGTTTGATGTCAACGTAATGCATTCATGGAATTTCAGCTGTTTTTATCTACAGAGTTTTTTCTCCAATCGCTTTCCTATGTGGGTAAATCCAATGAGTGTTGACTCAAATAGGTGAACTCAAAACTATACGTTGCCTCAACCATTAGCACTACTAGGGTCTTCTTCACAAGGTTTCCACGGACACCCTAAGTTAATTAGATTTCATAGCAGGTTTGAGGGAGATAGAAGAAATGAGTGCTTTAAAAGGAAACGAACCCAGGTTGTTACACTGATCTATGAATTCTGTTGGTGCCTTCTTTTTATGTTATATTTTGATATGTTATTTCCATATCATTTTTCCCTGCTACAGACGAAAGCGTATCCACTGCAAATGTTTTTTCCGTCGTTGATTTTCTAGTGAGTTTAAATTTGAACGATTACTGAGAAGATCTTGGTCGGAAAAAAGAAACAGCAGCACAAAATGAAGAGAAACCCACTTCGTTGGAGAAGGTTTGTTTGTGAAGGGGAGCAGGGATAAAAGGTTGATAAACGACTTAGGACGTGACGACTAAAACTAAGGTGTCCATTCGACTCGTTTGCATTATATACGGTACTGATAAAAATAATCGGTTTATCACAGCAATAATGTTGCGTTCATTGCAGTGATGATGTAGCTTAACATTACATTTCAAGGACACAGTTTTTGCTCTGTCGATAGCTCTGTCGCTCTCATCCCATCTCTTGTCTTTTAATGTTCTACCTGTTGTAGATTAGTAAACATCATTCTTCTCGTTCAGTATGTCGTTTCTAGAGTTTGGACGTACCTCATGGTAACTCACAGGCAGCATCGAGTTACTTGCAAGTGTCTCAAGTTATGTTGCGCGCCAAGGAATAAATTTAACTCCCACTAATACAACGATGTGGCGAAGTGGTTGGAGGCGCCCTGCAACACACAGGTGGAATAGATCCCAGAGCTCAAAGCCCACCAAGCCTTCTATTCCTCCGGTGTCGGAAAATTGGTACCAGACTTGTCTGGAAGGATAGTAGCACTGGCTCTATACAATGCCAGGTATGCATTCAATCACCTCCAAACGATGCTTAACGAAATCGAATGCAGGGCGCGTCCCTCAGGAATTGATCAACGTCTAGAGCTTCATCTTTATTAATACGGCGACGTATTGCAGCTTAGCAATTCAGTTCATTTGGCTAACAACGGAAAGAAAAGTAGCGAAGCACCAAATTTTTCTTTGTGATAAAAATGTTGATATGGAAGGTCGGTAAGCTTTCGAAAACCGCAATGTAGACCAGATAGGCATTCAGTCACCCCTATGATGTTGACAATAGAGCCGAATGCATAGCGAACCCTTGAAGTGAATGAAAGCACCGCATCCTTTCCCCGTTGTCTTCACAAATCACTTTTAAGCTGTTTTCTAAAAGCATCGCTTTTTTCAGTGTCGAATCTCACAAAAGATGGAAGACGCATAACTGTCGTTTCGTTGAAAAAAAAGTGAAGCGAAAAAGTACTTCACGCTATTCTGCCACTTCGCTCGCTTACTTTTGAGTTTTTCCTATTTCCTACGGATGAAGTTTTGTGTTTTTATTCGCTCAACACTGGAGAGTCCGCCAATCTAGTGATTTGCTCATTCCTTTGAAATGGCAACGAAAAAGGTGTAGGTCATGAGTTAGTCGATTTCGTATCACAGTAGGGACAAGGATAGAAGCAGTATGCTGTACACATGCTGTTGACTATGAACAGTCGAAATTTTCAAAGGATTTCTGAGCCATCACATTGCTGCGTTTTAGAGTAGAGTCACCGATGAGATCCACTTTGGTAGTCATTTAAATTTTGGTGTCAGCCGATATTTTGCGCTAGGTAGGGTATTGTGCAAGCTGTCCAGTAGTAATTCGATTTGTGGAAATTTGTTAGTTAAAGGTGCAGCGATAGCTTGCCACCACTGCCCACGCATCTGATAACAATCACCATTTCCAGGAGAGCTGAGTCGTGTGGCTTTAAATTATCAGCACACGGCGTTGTGCTTTCTGGTGAAAAGGTGCTAAAAGAGTGCACTGATTCAATGAAGGACGGCGACACTTGTAAAGCATTAGTAGTGCTGTGCATTGAACACATGGTTGGTGCGACATCATTCCACGCTAGTCAATATCTGGTCTATTTATAGTAGCAGAATTGTTAATGGTTTGTCTATGAAAAGAGATCTACAATCCATGAAAGTACGGGTAAGCCTTTAGCAAGTTATTATTCCGGTAATGCAGAGGCGCGTGTAGGGCAGTGGTCGAAAGCGCCCTGCAACACACACGTGGAATCGATCACCGCGCCCATGCTCCACCAAGTCTTCCATCCCTCTATGATCGGAAAATTGGCACCAGACTTGCCTGGGAGGATGTCTGGACACTGGTTCGATACATCAGTGGGCCACCACCGCAAGTCGTTGCACAGGCCAGATATGCATTCAATCACAAACGATATTTAATGAAGTCGAATCCATACGGCATCCCTCAAAGATTGATTAACGCCGAGAGGTTTATCCTTTATCCATTATCCCTGTATTCCACGAACGCCCAAGTTCGACGGCCACTCTTCGGCGTTCGCAAGAAGCAAAATCCTTAAGTTTCATCGGTATCCACAAGCAAACCACTACACATTCGCAAATGACAGAAGCAAAACAACATACCGAATGCAAGAAGTTAATGGGTATCCACGAAATTTCAAACAGTTTGTATAAAAAGTAAGTAAATCAAAGTTTAATGTTATCTCAAACGGGCCAGGATTACAAATCAGAAGTGGTTCATCAGCCAAATTACTAATTTTTCGGTTTTTTCGTGTTTTTTTTTCAAAACTTTCATTTCATTGTTGAACACGACGGGTCCGGTTGAGGTCGTCGCGTCGTAGGGTGTGAGACTACACCTTTATTGCGCATTTCCTTGGCATTTCTTTCCGTAATTCGTTAAGCTTTTATGCCCAAGCAAGCATATTTGTGGGCAGTTCTGCTTTAAACTAAGCTTGGAAACACAAAAACTTCTTTTCTTAAAATTTACGCAGACCGGAGGACAATGCATCAAGGTTGCAAGATTATCTTCTAACTATCGAGAAAATTCTGGGGTTCGACACAGTAATGGTATGCGAGTGCACTTTGCAAGTGATATATTTCCTTGCCGTTATTCGAATTTCCTTGTTCAGAGCGAGGAAGATAACACCGTTAAACACACCTAAAACAGAAAATTACGGAACTTTTTTAATGATACAATTCTATTTCTCAAAATTACCTACAGACGTACCTGCGCAGAGCAAGCCAAAAATGTAGAAAGAGCCAACAGCTTTGAAAACAGAGAAGCCGATCATTTCAACTAAGCCAGCGCCGATGCTTGGAAAAGTCACAAATATCAAAGAAGTAAGTAGGACACCAGCAGTAGTACGATTTGCCTATATTTAGAAAATTAAAAGCAGAACTTTTCCGTCTATGGAAACACTTTGCACTACCTGTTTGATTCTGCTGTCTCCCGACCTCACAACTCCTGGTGCTTGTGGCTTTCGTTGAATAGCTCTTAGGCTCAACAGGATTAATGTCGTCAGAATAATTGCTATAATACCCATTACCTGAAGCAAATACTTAGAAGATATGTTGACGGCTTTGAGAATGAAAAAGCTAACCATATTGCTGATTCCCCAATAGTGGCGAAAGTTGTCACATAAAAAACATCCAATAGACCCGCAGTTGGGAGCTCTGTTGAATGATGACAGTGAGAATTCCAGGATGAGATCCACGGCCGCCAATAATAACCCAAACAACAAACATATCACAGCACAAGAGCGAAACGGCAGGTTACGGAACGTGACTGGGAAAGACAATGCCTGAAGGAACTTGTAATTAACCTGATTCCACTTTTGTCCAGTAACTTACCAGAATTCTCTCCACAGCAATAGATATGGTTAAGGTGAGGTTAATCTTCAACTGAATAATCAGTGGAGTGCTAGCGATCAATACGTAATATGGGCTTAAATCCAAACATACTGGATTCCAAGACTTTACAAGATAAATAGTGTATGGGAGAGCTGAAAAATGTAAGCATGGAATTGTTGTGTTTTGTTACTTTTGAATCCTAAACAAAATGACTTACTTGTCACTGCATGTAGGAAGTCAGTAATCATTAGAAATAACACCAAGAGCCAAGAGGAATTTTGCCGAAGATTTTTCTTTCTTAAAAAAGTGTGCTGTATTGGGAGATATTTTTACTGCCTTATCTTCCAGAATAAGACGAACGCCGCATTGTTTCATTGTTAGGCATACCTGATGAATAAGAAGAGAATGAATCCATTGCAGATGATCACAACCAGTTGAAGGAACACAAGTGTTACATCGACGATCAGATAAGACACCTTGACAGCCATCCCACGCGAGAAGTTGCAGTTATCGAATGTCTACATCTAAAACCTTCTGGAAAATATATATGGAAAATGAGGTAAAGTTTCTTAGTCCAACTCGTTCGACTTCTTCAACGTTGGTTCCGCAACGTAAGACTGGGCGTTATCGTGGGGAAGGACTGGTCCTTTTCTGTTGACTAATGCCGGTCGTTGTTGTTGGAGTTTACAGTGCGTCTTACTGATGTTGGCAAAACTTCTCCGCCGTAATCGTTTCGCCCGGTTTCAATAAGCTGTGATGAATCAGCCCGGCTGCAGACCACCAAACAGTTACCATAACCTTTTTGGTGCAACTTCGGTTTTGGGAAGTGCTGTAGAGCCTGATCGAAATCCAACCATGGAGCTGAACGTCGCCGGTTGTCTTAGAGAATTCACTTCCTGTCGAACGTCAAATTCGATCAAGAACAGAGTCATTTTTGTTGCGCAGAACAAGAGCAGACGACAATTCAAAACGACGTTTGTTTTGATCATCGTTTAATTCGTGCGGTATACATTTCTTGAGTTCTTTTCTCTTCCGTGTAGAGTAATACATGTGCGAAAAAATGTGCCTGGGTCAGGTCATGGAATCATTCTGAGGTATGGCGCGAGGTCACGCCTGATAACAAGACACTCTTCCTTGCGGTTCATTTCTGGAATTTTGGAATCAGCCTAAAACGCCTTAAGAGTTTTACGCACTGATGTTTTGGACTTCTGTGCGCGCAAGAATGACTTTTACTTCAAAATGGTCACCGTTATGCTTCCGTGTATTATGCCAATGAAAATTTATGTATTCTTTCTTTGATAAGCTTACAAGAAGTTGACAAAGGTATTTATTTTCGGCTAACGTTTCGACGTCATCGTCTTCATCAGAGCCGATGATCCGAGTCGATGGTCCACGCTTGTTCTTCGTCTCTATGTGGCGGCTTCGCCTTCGTGTTGAGTCAAGTCTTCCTCAGCGGACCATCTCTTCGAATTCGAAGACGTCGAAACGTTAGCCGAAAATATAAGCTCATCAAGAAAAGAATACATGTTGATCAGTAATACCGAGGTTAAAGGAGAGTCGGTTTCGAAAATTCATGTGTTAAGTTTTATCTTATTTGCTAAGGTTATGAAAGCGTTTGACTAGGTAGATTGCATGTCAACTTGACCTTTCCAAGCTCTAAAAAAGGCGGTACCGTCGAAACATCAGCTATTGTGTGCTAATAAATGCTGTAATATCAACCTCTTGTTTGCTAATTGAAGAAAAGCAGTGAATTAATGTTCGTTGGATTGCTCTCATAATGGGAAAACAAAGCTCTCCCACCCCATTGTGGCTCAGCTGGTTCGACAACTGGTTTAGACTTGTATGTCAAGAGAAAAAGCACTAATTTCATCACCTGTAGGGCTCAAAAAACAATTGTGTAGGTAAAATATACACTAAATCTCTTCTACGGCTCTACGAATGGAGTTAAACGAATGGCGCATCCTTCAGAGATTGATCAGCGCCCAACGCTATAGCTCTTGTCTTTAAAACAGTGGTTGGCATCTTTTCGAACAAATAATTCAAAACATATTTTGAGCAATCGGAAAGGGAGCATCTCTTAACTAGACAAAGGATCATTTTATTTTAAAAAAACCGAGCCTGCATTGTGAATAACGTATTTTCTATATAACATTCAAAGTAAATGGATCGACCAGAGTTTTGCATGGTCATTCAGACAGGTGAGGACATTTATGAACGAAGTGGCAAGAAATCGGAGGTCATAAGATGTTGCGAAAAGTCATTATTAGAAATCGCTATGAAACCATTTCCCATTAACTTCTGCGAGCAACGACATAGCGTAGGTGATATTGAACAACCAGTTCAATGATCGGGATAAAAGCGGCCTAAGATACGGGGTCGATTTAGAGCTCTTTGGACCAATTTCCTGATCACTAAATGCTATGATTACTTTTTATGGTTAAGGCTGGCATAGTGCAATGGTTAGGGAATCCTTGCCACTGGATCGGCTTGTCACACAAAACCTGTAGTGAAGCAAGAATCCTGTTCAATGGGGGACCCGCGAGACTGTGCTATTGTTCAAGAAGACCGATCTCCTCAATAACGGTAAGTATTTCGCAATTTTTCTGCTGTTTATTGTCTATAAACTCTTCACACCTTCCATCCTCAATACTATTGGCAGAAAACTGGACAAACAACGGCAAGTGAACAACCAGGATTTCGCAAAGAATTCAGGACGATGGACCACATCCACACGTAGACCAGCCTTCATGGCGAGTGTGCAAGAGACTTCTCTATCTCACCTTATTTGATTTAAGGAAAGCTTTAGGCTCATTTGAGGCAGAAACACTCATTAAAGCGTAGTAAAATTTCGAAACCGACTTTCCTTGAACCTCGGTATCACTAATCAATATGCGTTCTTTCTTTGATGAGCTTACACGAGGTTGACAATGATATTTATTTTTTGCTAACGGTTCGACGTCTTCGTCTTCCTCAGAGCCGATGATCCGAGTCGATGGTCCACACTAGTTATTCGTCTCGACGTGGCAGCTTCGCCTTCGTGTCGAGTCAGATCTTCCTCAGTGAGCCATCTCCTCGAATGAGGCATCCTCACTCAGTGATGCCCTTTTATACGCGATGCTGGTGGTGGATATAATGATAATGTCCGGTGATAACAACTTGTTTGTCTTCCGGACATACATCATACTCATTAAAGCTTTGGACAACCAGGGGGCCTCAGTTTAGTGTATAAAGATTATCCATCACCATTTCTCCATGATTATCTTTTTCATCAACCTTATGTTAGCCCAATGATCAAAGGAGGTTTAAAAATATCACCATTCTATAACGATGCTAACATCGAACCAAACAGAGAGCTTAGAAAATGCAACAACAACTCGCCAAAATTATTTATCGCTACTCTCGAAGGTGACATGCGTACACTGGAATGAGGCAGTATGTAGGTAAAATCGATGGTCAACAATTACACAGGCCTCGTTTTGCTGATGACATCGTTCTTATAACACCAAGCCTTATCTAGGCGGAACGAGTGCTTGTGGGCTTTAACAAATCCTATGGAGAAATTGGTCCGGTTAAATCTCACAAAAAACGATGTTTATGAGGAGCAGTTTGATTACATATGCACCAATCACACTCAGCGGAATGAATATCTTTGAATGCTCCAGCTACATTTATCTAGGTCGGAAATCAACATGATGAACGACTTAGCTCCAGAGTTGATCAGTAGAAAGCGAGGGGCGTTCTGAAGGCAAGCTAGGAATCTGCGACCTTAGTTTACTATTGAAAATTAAAAATGCTGTTTTATACCCTAAACTGTCGAAGATAAGTGGGATACGTATCGCGTGTGATCCAGAGGAATTCAGCAGCTTACTGCTCTTTTTCATCTGTTCTCGTTCGGATATATTACGATAATCGATTCCTCTGATTAGTTTTCGACATCTACGAATGCGGAACTGCGGTCACGAGCCGTCGTAATCCAACAGAATACCTTAGTCATCATTCTCTTTCTTTTATACCTTAAAACTGATCTCATTTTCATTTTCCAAAGGTGGTATGAAGAATTTAAAGAAGTGCAGTAGGTCTGAAAGGTTTTTTTTGCTACACTCTCGATTGATGCAATCGAATATACGCGAAATAATTACAATGATGATAATAGTGAAAAAACAATAAGCATGAAAGTATTGACCGAAGGCGCGGAATCGAGCGAAGGACCACGTGGCTAAGAGAAGGCGCCTCCACCCACTACGCTGCAGGCAACCCAACAGTAATTGTAGTCAAAGCTCAAAGCAGATATTCGCAAAACTCGAAATCCTAGGCCAGCTTCGAACCCAGGATTACCCTTATCGGGAGCTCACGTGTTATTCATTGCACCAACTGAGGCTGTTGCTTTGCTTTTCTCACAACCAACATTGTGATTTCGACTACAGACTCGGTTTAATTAGACTCAATGCCGTTTTATGCTCTCCATATGATTCCCATTAACGGCTAATTGCTGGTCGGGTACCATTACGGTTAAAAGTAGCTGAAAGAAAAGCAATTAGTAACACTGAGCTGTAGAAAGGGAAACCGGATCCGATACAGGATTGGGATCTTAGTTTTGGAAATATCTCAGCCCCACAGTGGTTGCATTCACATCACACCCGACCATAGAGAAATAATATGTAGTGAGGAAAAGGTTAACATAGTGACAACGGAATGCTGGGAACAAAAATTAAGCTCCTCGTCGTAACCCAGAAATTATAGGCCATGGTGAACCACTTTTATCAAATCTTCTTGCTGACAAGCCTTTTGGCCTTTTGCACATCGGATCAGTTCAGAAGTGAGTTTATGCTTAAAGCAAGCAGATAGTTTTATAAGCGAGCCGAAAGATGCTAAGGCGTTGTAGATGCCTATGTCTATATACTATACTTATGTCTTGGCCTAAGGCTGTTTCTAGTCATAAAATCCACTTCTTCCAAGTGATGGTTAAAGAGAGATTTTCTTTTTTCAGTTTTGTACGCCGATGTAATGCAGATAAGCCATAAGATCTGATTCATTCAGGTTCAGATTCAGGTTATTCAACAACAGTAATTTACTTTCCCTTAAATAAAGGATCACCACGATTGCTGATTCCAGAACGTGAATTCTTCGCCATCGCGCTGAGCTGAACGTTTATTTCAGCATGTTTACTTTTTATTTTCTGTCTGCTATAATTTTTACGGCAGGGTGTTAAGCGAAATACAACGAAAATATTGCTGAGATATTTGCAGAACTCCGGACTGCAGGTGTCTGTGGTAGGGAACGAACGTGCTATTGTCCTTTCCGGGAAGTAACGTGCTCACCACCACACCATGCGGGTCCTTCGTTTCGCCTGTCTCTCAGCTAGTTCCATCGATTTCTGTCATCAGCAATCAAGCAATCACCCATCAGCTTGCATGGTGTGGTGGTGAGCGCGTTACTCCCCGTAAAGGACAATAGCACGTTCGTTCCCCACCACAGACACCTGCAGTCCGGAGTTCTGCACATATCTCAGCAATATTGTGGCTTATTTCAGCTTCCAATTTGCATGTGCACCTGCATAAAAAAAGTCAAACCACACAGCGTTGATCAACGTCTGAGGGATGCGCCATGCATTCGACTTCATTGAGTATCGTTAGAGGTGACTGAATGCATAACTGGCTTTTGCAATAATTCACGGTAGCCTACCGATGTATCGAGCCAGTGCTGCTTTCCTCTTAGACAAGTCTGGTACCAATTTGGCGACCACGAAGGGATCGAAGGTTTGGTGGACCATGGGTGCTGGTATCGATTCCACGTATGTGTCGCAGTGGCGCGTCCAACCACTGCGCCACATTTACAATAACTCGTGGTGGAACACCTACAATGAATGTGAACACCTACATAGACATAGATTTTATTACAATTCGATAGTAATACAGTAAAATTCGATTCTGACTTTTAGATTTCATTCTGTTACCGTTTTTTACAGTTCACTAGTGCCTAGGTCAATTTACATATTGCTTGTCACCAGTATGACTGTAAGGAATCAGGAGCGTCACGGCCTATGTAAACTCTTTCATGGTTTGGATTCTGAACTATCCATTGATATTCTTACACACAATACACATTGTTCGATCAGTTAAAAGACTATTTGTACATGTGATTCTAATAAAATAGGTAGCAATCAAGCGAGTTCTACAATTCTTAGGCAAGTGGTTCGATAATTTGTTACACACACACAAACACAAATATACATATATACTACTACGAATGTAGATTGATGGTCCGATCTATGGTTTGTCGAGACGGATCCACATCGATACGTGTGGCTTCTGAGTCATTCGAGGTACTCGCTTCATTCCTCTAAACAGAATGACTTCATCGAAGCTCATTCTAAGAAAGAACCAATGACTTCCTTCTAATGAAGTGCAGCGAAATGAAAAAAAAGCTTAACGTGAAACTGTGTAGCTATAAAAACTTCCAAAGCACTAGGTATGTAAAATTAAAAAATGAGAGACCATGTGGGCGTGAAGTTGACAGTTCCAAATTTTCACACTTGTCAACCAAGGTCACCGTTTTTTTTCAGGGTTTCATGAAAAAGAATAGGCAGTAAATAAAGTGACCACGTTGTGAATCACCAAAATCGTTGGCACCACTGAAGTCGCTATCGCCCTCCATGAACTCCAGCTCTCTTCTGACCAATAAAGGAGAGCTTCTGCCTGTTACGGAGTTCAAACCTCCTACAAACTCTTCTACCTGCGATGGTGTTTCTTTTCAAAGAAAGCCAGTTTTAGACACTTAAGAGAAATCACCACTTGGAACACAACATTTTTTTTCTAAGATAAAAGAAACTTTATGGAAGTTAGCTGCATGACGGCGAAACGAATGGAAGCACGTTTAGGGGCTACTCGACAGAATTGGCCAGTCGAGTACCTAACAAAGTCGCTAAGATACTACTTGAAAAGCCTTCTTGCGAAAGGATAGTCATCTGTGTGCACAAATGGTAATTTTTGCTAAATTCGTTAAGAAACAGTTCTATGAAGAAACTCATAGTTCTTAGCAGATATTTCAGCTCTGAGGTCGAAGAGTTTAGCACTAATCAAAAGCTTCCTAGTGTTTTTGCAGCAAGTGGCTATGTCTATTTCTGAGTGAAACAGTCATTGAAAAGACTCGAGATGAATGAGAGAATAGAAGTCAATTTTTATAGTAGAATAAAGTTACGATATGAATCTTACTGCCTGGAACAGTTCTTTCTAACCATAAAATTAAAAATGGCTATTACTATTTGTTGTCGATTAAACGAGGAATCTCTTAGACACAAGTCAAAATCAGAAAACAACAGATTTGTTATCAACGAGAAGTGCTTGTAATTCACACGAACGGCCATTCCGTGCTTGCGATCCTTTCTATCATGAAAATGTAAGCTGTCATCTGCTGATAAGGGTGATACCAATCCATTGTTAAAACTCATATCATTCAGCTGATTTTATCACCTGCGTAACAAGATTAAATTAGTCAATCTAAATGTTTTGGGTTCAACTTTCAAATTTCGAAACCTTTCTTCTTTTAAAAAGAGAAAAACGAATTAAACGCCTTTCGATGTTGGACACTGGAATAAAAACGACAGAAAGTTGTGACATAGAAAACTGAGTGTAGAAAACATTGTTTTATAAACACTTGAAAGACGTTTGGATCAGCTTTGAAAAAAATCTTTTGATTGGCTCAAAGCCTAGCCTAGCTGAATATTTATACTTTTTTGTGTTGTATGGACACCCTGCAGCTCAAATTGGTTGTTCATCCAGAAACGTTCTTCGCATTCCTCGATGGACCGAATGGTGAGAAAATTTATGGAAACTCCACTGGTACCGGTTTGTGGTGCAAGGTTGTAAGTCAATCATACGGACAATGTGAGTCAAACAAACTTAGTTGTAAACATATTGTTGTGATGCTCTTAAATGACTTTAGTAATCCAAAAAACTGGGTGGACGATAGCGTAGAGTTAGTGATGCTGTCTATCAGGAAGGAACAAGCCGTAGTTTGACTAGCATTTTACGACATTCATGAAAAAAAATCCTCAAGCAACAAGCGAAACAAAACGCGAAATGCTTGAAGACCATTGTGAAGGATGAATGCGAGAAAAACGAAACAGATGAAAGAAATGCTGAGATCCCTAGAGTTAATATGAAGACGAATTATGCAAAATAGAAAAAGAAATAAAATCCAGGGACCGGTAAGGTGCGGGAAAAAACTTATCACATCGGAAGTTATGAGTGCGATAACTAAGAGGCGTATCAAACAAATAGTAAAAAAAAAACTTAGACAAGAGTTTCATCTAACAAAATATTTTCAAATTTACCATAATTCTTTGCTGAGGATTTTAATAATGGAGGTGGGGTCGATGAACCTGAAATTTTCACGATTCCCATGAATGTTCAAGGACCGTCTTATATTAGGAAACGGCAGTATGTCATCCTTCAATGGAAGCAAGTAACTACTTCTTACGAGTACGCATTTTTTATGCGACCCATTTCCGTAACTACTTTACGGATTCCAGCATTTCTCGCATTCCATTAGTTGCTTCTGATCGGCCATCCACGAAGTTTTTACAACTTTCCGCGTAGGTGTTCGGCTGTTGCTTGGGGATTGTCGTCCTTGCAATTATAGTTACCAGTAGTCATCATAATTGTAACTGCATACCATAACTGCCATAAGAATGTCTTGAACGTCGTTTCCAAGCAGAAGAATGCTGCTTTAAAAAAACTATGTGAAAGAAGACTTGATACGATGTAGGAATTTAGAATTCTTCTTTGCAATCGACATTTCCCACCGAAAGAATCCGATTTGGTTGCTTCTTAGTTGGCGAAGTCCAGGTTCACCTGTATCACCTGTGCGCCCTGAGAGCAGGTTCACCTAGGTTAGAAAAATCTGGTCTATGTAAGTAAATGGTTTTCAAAACACCGTTGCAGAATCATTCATGTGGTCTCTACAGACACCCATGTGATTTCTCGTTTTATTGCAGTTTGGGACAATCTTGAGTGTTCAACTATGATGAACAGCTAAGGTTCACCACATCGCACAATCAGCCAATCCAAGAGCGAGTTCAATATTTTCATCTATGAACCTAAATAAAATAAATCAATAGCCAGTCTTAACTCTTTTATTTACTGCCTTTTTTTCTTCTTAATGGCAGGGTATGTTGTGAAATATAACTCGTATGAAGTGCCGAGATATTTGCAAAACTCCGGACCACAGGTGTATGCAGTGGAGAACGAACACGCGCTGTTGTCCTTACCGGGGAGCAGCGCACTTCACCACTACACCATAGCTGAGATAGATGCAAAGCGAAGGACCCGGATGGTGTAGTGGTGAAGTGCGCTGCTCCCCGGTAAGGACAACAGCGCGTGTTCGTTCTCCACTGCATACACCTGTGGTCCGGAGTTTTGCAAATATCTCAGCACTTCATACGAGTTATATTTCATTAGCCAGTATTGATTTCATTACAGAGGAAGGCAAGTCCTAAGGTGGTGAACCTCCTCGACTCACAATACCCTCTGCGAACACCGTCTTCAAGGAAGAGTGTTAACCGTCAGGTAATAAACCTCAAGCAAAACGCAAAAGCCTGTGACTATGTGGTGGTAGCTGGGCACGATGATTCGACTACATACCGTTTGATAGAACTCTTTATGAAAAGGCAGCAACAATCTTCATGGGAAACAAAAGAGTTTTATTTCTGTTAGAGATTTTTAAGCCAATAAAGACGGTCGAGAAAAGTCCCTGAATTTGAATGGTTGGCTGCTGCAGTCGTGGGAAAACCACGTAGTAATCCGAATAACAATTAAATAACAATGGCAATATAATCTTGCTCTAACTGTTTAGGTTATCAGACAATAAGCCTATCACTATTTTTATTTACTATTTCGTTATTTTATACGAGCCGTCTTCATGTCTACGGTGCGGATCCCAGCTCTTCTCACATTCGATTCGTTTACTCGCATCCATTGTCCACGAAGATCTTCCAACTCTAAGTGTAATTTCGATTACTGCTTGAAGATTTTCATCTCATCTTGAATGTCGCAGAATGCTGGTCGAGCAATCCTTCCTGGAGTCCTGAGGTAGCCGAGCTGTAGCGTTTCCACCTGGTTTGCAGAGACTGATTTTTTTCCAGAAAAGTCCGGTACCAATCCCACGATTCCGAAGGGATGAGAGGTTTGGTTGGCCAAGAGTGAAATCGAACTATTAAACTAGCACCATGCTCATGATGACGCACATAACTAGCACACTGCTATCCGCTCCTATCACAACAATAATATCTAAATAAACTCTTCACTATGGTGTAAAAATAATCGCTCTGTAAGAAATCTTGCCTAGGAGAAACATCAACTTACCAGTTTCATACTTCACCTGGCCGTCGTCATTTGTAAAGCCAGGTTGTAATGAGGATGATTAATTTATTGTGCATTGCAGCCAAGTGTTGAACCACAATGTGCGAAGAATGTTGATAACCAGGTGATGATTGCCAAGTTGAGAATTTAGGGCTGATCACCAAGAAATACTGGTCAAACAGAAAACAATGTTATACTGGCTGAATACTATAACAAGTGTTGTGGTGAAATGCGCTGCTCCCCGGTAAGGACAACAGCGTGCGCTCGTTCCCCACCGCATACACTTGCGGTCCGGAGCTTTGCAAATATCTCAGCATTATGTACGAGTTATATTTTGCAACATACCTAGCCATTGAAAAGAAAAAGGCAGTAAATAAAAGGGTTAAGACTATAACGAGTGTTTGTAGCATTTAACTAAGTCGGGAAAGCTATAAATAAAGGCTTTTGGACAGCCACAGGCTAAAAGCTTGAACTGCCAAAATAATAGCTTGAAAGGAATTTTACCAAGTTGAAAGGAATTCGTCAGTGGCATAAAAGTATTAAGGAAAAACGGCATCACCTGTGTCATCTGTAGACCCGTTGATCGTCGACTTACTTGAGCGGGTGCCAGTAAATCTTCCATTTTTCCTTGTCGCATGCAAGAGTAACACAGTGGGTTCTGCTCGCTCTAGAAACTCGTCGAGCATCATATCTTTCCTTAAGACTCTTTGTGAAGAATTCTGACCATCGGGTCGGTGGTCTTCCTGCAGTACGTTTGACATCCCGAAAAATCTAGTCACTAACGGCTTTTGTCCATCGGTTGTCATTCAAACGCATTACGTGTTCGGCCCACCTTATCTTCGACTATTTGGCGTACAGAACGGCATCTTTGATTTTTGGTCGTTGACGCAAATCGGAGCTTCGGGTCCCATCCCTTACATGTGTGGAACGGGATACTCCTAGCATCGTCTTTTCGACTGCCCCTTCGATAACGCTTTCATCCTGCTTACGCAGCAATCAGGCTTCTGACACATACGTTAGGACAAAAAGTACCATCGAGTCGACAAGACGGGCACGTAGTCTGGTGTTCTTTTTTCTCTTCACTTCATCCTCGATGCTCTTGAAAGCTCTCCGAGCTGCTCGTTTCCTTTTGCTCAGCTCTGGAGCTAGATCGCTCATAATATTGGTTTTCCGACCTAGATAGAAATAACTGGAGCATTCGGAGATATCCCTTCCGTTGATCGAGAGTGGGGCATACGAAACAAATCCGCTTTTTATGAACATCGTTTTCGTGAGATTTAGTCGAAGACCAATCTTACCACAGGCTTTCTCAAAGTCGTCAAGCACACGTTCCGCTTGGCTAACGTTTGGTGTTGTAAGGAAGATGTCATCAGCAAAGCGAAGATGGTTAACTACTGACCGTCGATTTTCAGTTCTATATTATTCCATTCTAATGTTCTCATGACGTTCTGGAGTGTGGCGGTCAATAATTTTGGCGAGGTTGAATCGCCTTGCCTAACTCCTCTTTTAACGTCAATGTTAATATCGTAGTAGAATAGTGATGCCTTGGTTGTCCAATTTTTGTACAGCTCACGAGGGATTTTTAGGTACTGAGTAGAGACTCCTTGACTGTTAAGGGCTTCCAAGACTGCTTCTACCTCAACTAAATCAAAGACATTCAGTGCATCAATCAAAGTGAGACAGAGCGGTCTTTTGTACTCTAAAAATACTTCACTGAGTCTTGTTGTTCCGTGGATGTGGTACATTGTACCAATTCCTCTTCGAAACCCTTCTTGCTTACATAGCTGTCCTTCGTCTAGTGCTCTGCCAATACTGTTTAGGATGACTCGAATGAAAAGCTTGTAGACGACGGACAGTGAGCAGATTGCGCGATAGGTGCCCATATGGTGCAGGTCACATTTCTTGAACAATAACACGGTCTTGCTAGTCTTTCACAGAGTAGGGAGCTTGCATTAAGACAGGTAACGTGGGAAGAGCCAAGCCAGTGTGTTTACGAAGACTGGCGGAAGGTTCTTCAGGTGTTCTGGTCCTATATCCTGTCTGGATCTGGTGTTCCTCGATTTTTCACCGACAAAATGGCATGCCACATTTCGGAAGGGAGAACCAGTGGTAAAACATATCCATCCTCCATTATTTCATATGACGGAAGGTGGACATAGATATCGAAGAGATCCGAGTAGTATTCCTGAATGACTGTCTCAATTGCCTTTCTTGACGCTGTAACTGTTCAGTCCGGGCGCCAGAGTGCAATCATTTCGTTCTTGTAATTGGCGAAGCTTCGGTGGATTTTGCGAATGCTTTTCCCAGCCTTTGCAGCTTCTACCATTGCTGCTGCTCTTCTCACTTTAAGATCTTCTTTTATCGCCTGTCTGCATTGTTTTGCAAGTTCGGACGTTAGTTCGCGGTTGCCTGCAGCTCGTGCGATTCCGTGCTGGCGTATCAGCTCGAGTGTTTCTGGAGACAGACATCTCTTGGTGACTTTCGAACTCTCAGCTTTTATAGCGCTAACGTAAAAATGTTGAATGAGCCGATCGTATTCTTCGTCGGTATTATCGACAACGGCATCTTTCCAGTGGCCTAATAATGAATTTAATAGATCCAAATTTACGGTGGTTCTGGTAATTCGGTTTTGGAATTCAGCTGCTTTTTCTCCTTTTCGCGAAAAATAGAATCTTGCACAAAGGTGACGGTGGTCTGATCCCGTGTAGAATTTGGGACAACAGCGACTTCGGTTAGGGAAAACCTATTAACTATTTTGTGGTTTGCTTAGTTATGGTGCTCTCCATTGGGAGACTCCCACGGCCAGCGCTAAGGGTGGGGCTTCTGGAATTGCGAGTGACCATGGATTGCCCTGGTCGCCATGATAAACTCAGACAGCCGATCACCCCGTTCGTTCCATTCTAATCCGTGGGTTCCAATGTGACGTTCTTCAGACCTTCTTCTTGGTCCGATCTTGGCGCTGAAATCTCCAATGATGACCTTGAAGAATGTGTGGTCTTCTCTGAAGAATTTCTCTAAGTCCATATAGAACGCTTCGACTTCTTCGTTTTCATAATTTGATGCTGGTACGTAAACGACGAAGATTGTGAACGCCGGAATTGATCCATGTCTTTTTAATTGTAAGCGTCCGATTCGGGTTGTGAGTTGTTCGAATGAATCGATGTTCATGGACAAACTCGTGTTGACCAGAACGCCGACGCCGCCGAATCCTCTGCTGTCGCATGTTCCGAGAAACAGTTCTTCTCCGGTGTCATAGACGGCGTTGAAAGGCTGTCGCCCTCTCGTCTCGGTCAGGCCGATGACGTTGTACTTTATCCTTCTTGCTTGCATGAGCAAGTCTTCTATCGAGAACTCGGATGCAAGTGTACGTGCATTGTAGGTACAGATCGTCACCATAGTTTTTTGAAATCCAAGCAGCTTCCATTGGCCCTGAGATTTTAGCCTCTCCGTACTCTTCCACACTGAGAAATTGGGAGCTCTTTCGGGGTCAGGGCAAAGGGGCCCATATTTTTACTGTTTAATATTTTTAATACCCACGTATAGCTTGTTGGGCTCTGAACGTTGGGGCTGGGTATACTCACGGGTAGCTAGCCATGCTTTCCCAGCGTAGATATGAAGCTTATTTGTTGGAGGCGACTCCTAACCGCCTCCCATATACTTCTCAAACACTTTATTGCTGGCTTCTAGCCGAATTGGCTCGTAGAATACAATCCGCATAGGCGAGAACGCACCCACACACGCATGCATGAATACGCCTAGCAAATACAGAAGGTATGTATCAAATCAGCGCAGCAGAAACAGGGAGTTCATCAACATCTCATGCATCTCAGGGAAGCAAAGGTCGCTTTGGTCCGCGATTAAACCCCTATCCGCCACCGGGAGACGCGCCACGTAGCCTCGCGGCTAACTTGCTTGAGATACCTCATATGAGGGAGATTCGGGGACAACGGCATAACTAAAGATATTCAAAAAATTTACGAGTGCGGATTAAGGGCAATATTTATAGGCTTTAATACGACATCTTAGCATTAAATGAATCTCTTCGTGTAAAAGTAATCGAAATAGATGACTCAGATTATTCCTTTGATATCGATCTTCATATTGGACCCATGTAATGAAGAAATTCTTCAAGCCAAAAAAGAATTCTGCTTGTTATTAAAGGGAGGAATTGGAAATGGGTAAATACCGTATACCTCATTTGGAGTCCTATCGCCACCGTCTGACATCACTGTCTTGACACCGGCCACTGCGCTTCGTAAGCGTGCTTTTTGTTGTTTTCTACGAATTGCCTTAGACAGGTGCTTAATCTTAATGAATTCTGAACGAACGCGGTCCCAGTCCTCTTGCTTTAGCATGGGAAAGAAACTGAAACAGATCTTCTTTAATAATCGGTCTGAACTTCGATATTAATGAAGTCAACCTTACATCGACATAGTAGCACATCAGAAATTACCACATTCATCCTTAAATTCGAAACCTAGTTATTCCATAAAAATTATGAGCACATGAGCACATAAGTGAAAGGGTGCGTGTGGCGCAATGGGTGGAGGCTCCACTGCGACACACACATGGAATCAATCCATGCGCCCATAACCCAACAAGACTTCCATCCCTCCGGGGCCTGCGAATTGGTACCGGACTTGTCTGGGAGGATAGCAGCACTGGCTCCATATATCGGTAGGCTACCGCGAGTCATTGTGAAGGCCAGATATGCATACAATCACTTCCAAGGATACTTAATGAAGTTGAATCCATGGCGCATCTCTCAGGGATTGATCAGCGTACAAAGTTTTAGAGCTTTAAGTCAAACAGATTAATAAAGAAAATTCAAGAAATGATCATTCTGCTAACCGAGACATCAGTCTTAAAAGAAGGAAAACATGAATGGAGACCTGCTTCGACAAAAATTAGGCAATAAATGCGCTGTTTTATTGTTCAGCAATCGTGAGATTCTTAAACAGTATACATTTACTTCCGTAGAAAAACACAATACAATACAACACCAGCTGACGTTTCGGCAGTATCGCCTTCTTCAGAGCCTGGAAGGGTATACTGATATGCAATCTACTAGGCCAAACGCTTCAATGACACTTACAAAAAGACGAAACACTCTTTGGTAATTGCATGATCAACAACTTCTCGAAAAACTCACAGCTTTTTACGTGACTTCCAATGAGGAAGTTTAGAACAGCCGATTATAGTCGCACATGGTTGATCACTGCACCATCCCACATCAGAAATTGATGCAAACATACAGGGTCAGGTCGCATATGACCTCTGGGCATTCATCCCTGCTATTCTTTGTAGGGATTTTGGCATTTATCCAAAAAGCCTCAAGGAGTTTTCGGGGCTGGTGTTTTGGACTCCTGTGCAAGGATATTGACTTTTACTTCAAAGTCGTCTCCGATATTCTTTTGTATCCTATGCGTGCCTATTGGGGCACTTTGTCTTAGTTTTCGTTTGCCATCTAGGTGTTCTTTTATACGGATACACAAAGGTCTACCGGAAACTAAAACACCAGCGCGAGAACTTTTTATGGCTTTTTGGATAGATGCCAAAAACCCTACAAAGAATAGCAGGTAGAAATGCCCAAAAGTCATACGCGACCTGACCCCGTATCATACGCCCCTTATTTGACGCCGAAGCTGTTGATCATGTAATTACCAAAGAGCCTTTCGTCTTTTTGTGTTATTGAAGCGTTTGGCCTAGTAGATTGTATATCAGCATACCCTTCCAGGCTCTAAAGAAGGCGATACTGCCGAAACGTCAGCTGGTGTTGTATTGTATTGAGTTTTTTTATGGGAGTAAATGTATGCTGTTTAAAAACCTCGCGATTGCTGAACAAGAAAACGACACATTCATATTCCAATCCCGAGGTTTTTAATAGAAAGTCGATCCTGGGAACTGTTAGGCAATAAGATTAGATTTCTCCAACAATCAGAACTTAGTGCCTAGGTTGGAAATTTCGTGGATTAGTGAAAAATTCGAAAACCACTTAACGATGAGAAATTTCGTGGGATAACGGATTGGGATAAATTTTACAGAACACTTCGAGGAAAAGGAATTTCTTTCTCCTATTAAGGGATATCTTCATACGAGTTGTTTTCGGCTGTGTGGTAGAATATTCCAGAAGGTTTCTTTCCAGGGATAGGGAACAGTCCAAAGTTATAAAAGTAAACAATAAAAAAGCAAAATATAGAAGAATCGAATAGTGATGATAATAATCATATTATACATATCTTCGACAACAACACAAGGGAGGGATCCACACATCCCGTTCTAAGATATCGAGTTAAGTTTCCATCTAAGAGTACAATAAGAGCTGATTGGTGAGATACATTGGAGCTAGTCACTCTTGCATCTAGAAGCACTTACTAGCACGTGGAATAAACGAAATGATGTTATGATAAGCTCGCGATCAGCTACCAAACCCGAACCCCCAGATATTGGCTTTCAGTTGCAGTCGTTGATGCTTCCATTCTAACAAGCTTCTTAATAGACCCGTTGACAGGCAATAAACAGCAAGGTATTTTACCGCACGAAAACTTTACTATGATGGAGCCATTAGGAAGCAGTGTTCTTCGGAGAATGCATGGAACTCGTTAGATACGGTATATCGCCAACTGCTTGCCACAATGAGAAAACCGTCAGAGGTGAGCTCAATTTCTTCTTCTCAACGGCAATGATTGACATCACATGGTTTCTAGAGTTCGCAGGTATCTCAAGGCACTTGGGTGAAAAAGACTTCACAATCTGCGCCTAACTCGGACCCGTGCACTCTAATTTTCAGCTTCCCTCAGTTCTAATTCTGGGAAAATCAAATCAGAATTAATGCAATGCACTTCCCCAGCTAGTACAAGGAAAAAGCATCTGGTCTTTATCTCAACGGTTGGCTGGAGTGAGCAAACTGGTAGTTACATTTTAGGTTAAAACGATCCTTTGTTGAAATAAATTTCGAAGACACAAAAGCAATAAAGCGCTGTAGTAATTCCCGGCATTTACTTTCACTTCTCAATAAGTTAGTGCTCAGTGTAGGCGTTGAGAGTGAAGTACAAATAATTTGAAAGAAAAAAAAGTTGCGTCCGTTGACCAAAGACTTGCCTATTTTGCTGTTTGACGGCATTCGGCTGGTATAGCCGGACCAGTGGTGGTGCCATTATTCGTCCAAGTTGTACTTCGTCTTTTTGAGCACCATGTGTTAGTGTGGTACTTGGCGATTTCATGGATGACTTCTGAATCTCGTCAGCAGCTTCTCCTTGTTGCTGTTCAAGACTATTGTGCTGTCTTGTTGGATTGCGACGTACTGTTCCAGAAAACTGATTAGACGAAGTGAAAGGAATCTGTCGTGGTGGAATACGGACAAACTTGAAATTCGTCGTTGTGCCGTTGCGTTTCCGTTCAACAATCGGCCCATTCGAGACGAAACGTGAATTTGGCCGAGGCTGCACGGAAAACTTCCGTAGGGGTTCAATCTAAAATAGTCTATCTATCACAAGAATTACATAATCTCTTCAATGGTTTTGCATTTATAATTACTTAACGTTTCAACGCCCGTCATGAACGACGTAGAGGGCCGTCCAAACCCAATCGAAACAGGAACACGTGGAAGACAGGCAGTCTTCGTTTTAAAGTTTCTTTTTGTATATCATCCTAATAGGAGTTTTATTTTCAGTCACTTTTAATTTGTCCGCCATACCAAAACCTTCCAAAATTCTTTTTATTAGAGAAACTTAAATGAAGTTTAGAAGTTTTAAACTAAAATAAATATTTGCCAGTAATAAATTACAACTGAAATGCTTGTATAGATTTTTGGCCTTTTAAAATAGGCTGAAATAAGGAGATTAACAGAGCAAACAAAACTCGTGACATTTTCACTTAGTTCTACAGTCCACCACTTCTTTGTTCTGCCCACAGATCGTGACCGTGGATGCGGATTCACTGCAGTGCACGCCCATTTCTACGCCAGGGTTTCCCAGAGGGTGTATACTTCGTGGCATCTATTGGGAAGCACAGATAAGGAGAAACAACGACAGGAACCACTGCAGAATCGTGGTGGCAAACTAGCAACGTAGTTCTGAGGTGAGAAAATTCTGCACCATCTATAAGCGTTGGCAAATACCCATGGTGACGAGTACTCGGAAAAGCCTTTGTACACCTATCACGGTAACCCAACGAAGGAAATTCCTGGTGGACCTCCAAAATCCAGGTCTTGCTTCAAGGGCCATCCAATTCTTATCTACTGGAAAGCGACGAAAGTTCCATTAAATTGCGAACAAGATTAGGCAACTTGAAATGAACTGAATCAATTCATTAATTTTATTATCTTAATAGAAAAGTTCTATAACGAACCTTGAAGATCTGCTTAAAATTTTGCTGTTCGGATGGAAGCTTATGGACTATTACCGGAATGCCTCGATTAAAATTAGTAGGGCGAATATTTCTGCCGCTCTTCTTCGAATGAATGAATCGATTCGACTTCAAAGAATCACTCTTTGAAAGAACCTTTTTCTTGCTGAAGTAAATTGAATCAGTAGAAGGCTTGAGTACCCTAAATTAAGTCTTTTCTTCTTTAACTAAAAAATTTAAAAACAAGATGAAATCTCATCTTTTAAAGCGTTTTCAGAGTGATAAACTAAAGTAAATTACTTTTAAAGGTTTACGATGTCACTAATAAGAAAAGGAGGAAATGTCAAATATATTTACATAATTGTGTAATTGGCAACGGTACAAGAAGAACTGAGGTAGAGTTTTAATCCAATACTACATACAAGGTCTTTTGCTCGACCCAAAACTAAGCCAACGAAGCCACTCTTACCTTCAGGGTCAGGAAATTGGTACCAAACTTGCCTGGAGAGGTTCCTTCCAATCTACAAGGGCTGGTGACTGCGTTAGATAATCACCTGGAGCGCTCTATTAGGACTATCCCAGGATTCCAAGGTGACTCAGATCAACGGTATTCAACAACATTCATGAAGAAGGCTAAAACCTTCCAGTAACAGCCATCACAGGCAAAAACCGAAGACCCTTGCGGGAGGTAAATGACAAGCGCTGAATCGAATAAAATAAATGAAGAGGTCTGCACATGCGTGAAGTTGAATGATGCAAAACAATTGTAATACCACAGAAGCAGAAATTCTGCGACAAAAATTCTATCCTGTTTAATCAGACGCAATCTATTTTATACACACTGAAGCTACAAATATTCGAACGAGTTTGTTCGTGTCAATGAGTTGCGTAGTGATTCCTCGCCTGATGTACAATTGCAGCACACAGAGACACAGAGACCGTTGTTTACGAGAATGGAACCTTGTTCTTTGCACTTTTGGTATCCTTTGGTACCTTTTATTGTTTCTTTGCTTTGTGAGCAACTACGACAGTATTATGCATGTACCACTCATACTGCGCTTGACAAGAAGCATTCGAGGATTACGTGTGCTCGCACATCCAGTGTAGTGCGGTAGTTTGTGGTTTGCAAGACACATATCTCGTTGGTTCAATCCCGTATATGCTGCAAAACAATAAGTTCTCTGGCCTTTCAGAGTAGGCAAATCAGTTTGAGAGTTGTTTGGGAAGACATAAACCCTGACCTGATACATCGGAAAGTTTCCAAAGACCACTGTTGATGCGAATATGCATTCAATCAGCTTTACAATGTTTATCAGAGTAGAACAAACACACGAATGCAAGAGATGGGTAGACACCGAACGCTTGCTTTTTGCGAGTGTGTTGAACAAGTAAAGGTGTAAAAAATACAAGAGATCTCATTGACTGATTTAATTGAGATGTTCCACAATATTTGTATTTAAAGCTTGAACTACTATGAATATGGTTCCCAAGCGACCGACGACAGGACGACGATAAGGCAGGTTTGTGTTTGCTCACAGGAATAATAAACCAGAAAAGCAGGTAGAATCAATAGTATCCCATAACTTTTTTCTGTATCGGCGCCTACTGAACATGGCCATACAGAAAATAAAAAATCATAAGGAAAAACACTTGTTTTTATTTCACACCTGCGAATTTTTGAGGCTTATATAAACCGGGTTATTTTGCAATTGAACAAAAAATTTGTTACCTTGTTCTGAATTTGTTAAATTGATTCGCCATTCTTCCTGTAAGAAGATTGCTGCTAAAGGAATCGACTATTCCGAGCGACGATGTGCTCCCAAGACGCATTCTTTTGCGACTTCGGTTTCTAGGCAAAGAAACTCCAACAACTCTTAAAGTTTTGCTATGTTTCTTGTCAAACAGCGTCTCGTCAGGTGTTCTGCTCTGTTGAGTATCGACAGCGGTTTTGACAAAGGTATTTAGCGTTGAGAATGGCGATAAATCGGATAAAGGTGGCTTGGCAAGGAGTGCTGGAAAGACGCCAGTAATGTTAATAGGTGCTGAATCAGGTAACTTGACAGTGGACTTCTCCTGTAGAGATTCCGTATTCACTGATGAAAAAGTACTGTTAACAATGACCGTGCTGTTTACAATGGTGTTGTCCATAAGCTCTCTGTTCGTGTTTGGCCAATCTGGAAATGAAAAATTGCTTTTCGCAAATAATCGGTTCTGGTTTCTTAGACCAGTTAGACCCTTAGATAGAACAACTATGAATTAAGCGGAGAGATTGATATCTTGCTTAGTCAGAATCTTGGATATGGAACGCTTGGGCAACGAAAAGAGAGATCGTTCTTCGGTGTGGAAGCTCAGAAGATATTTTATTATTCACTGAAAGTTCGACAGTGACTTGTGCTGTTTCTCACTTCTCCTTTTCAAACACAAGTGAAAACACGAGTTTGGAAAGCGCTTTATAGTCTTAAACAAACGGTTTGAAAAACCCACGTTTTGGTGTCGCAATCTTGTTCGTTATCTCTTCGGAATCTGTAGTGGTTTTTTGAATCGGAAGAGAATTGTCACTGTCATTTTTCATTTCTGGTAGTGAAGTCGACATGTCTAGACTTTTCTCCATCTGAGGTGTTGCTGTCGATTTCGTAGAAATCAGTGAAGACGGTGTTGAAGTCGTTGTCATCAGATGCATTTCAATTGGTTTGATTTCTCTAATCTGGTGCTCAAACAAGTCTTTTTTCTCTTCTGATAGTAGTTTAGTATGAGTTTCTTCCATGCTTTCGGTCGTCAGTGGTTGCATGCCGCTTCCATTTAAGTCTTCTGGTTGAACTTCAGCGTTACCACTTAGTAACATCTGATCTTCATCAACCAATGAGGTACTACTCACGTGTTCAAGTTTCATAGAAGAGGTTCGAATAATCGATTTTTCACTGTTACCTTCTCTTTTGTTCTTAGCTAAAAAGGAATCCATTTCAGGAGCTTCCTTCTCGTCTGCTCCCAAATGTTCACTAATGTTCGATGAGCCAGCTGATGTTATGGCCGACTCGTTATGATTCGTTCCTGCAGTCAGCAACACAGGATCGGTCTCAAAGAATAGTCGTACAGGAACAATATTACGGCCTTTCTGAAAAAAAGATTGAAAGGTTCCACGTGCTGAGCATAGAATTTTAAGCTTACCACCGGTGTTTGCTTCTGAAACTCGCATTAGAATTGTTAGAAAAAGTGCTGTTTATGAATTTCGTCTTTAAAATTGCTCATCACGCTCATGAAGGGAAAGGTCTAGAATCCAAAGGAAATAAAGAAGCCAACTAGTCTTTTAGTGAATCATAGGAATGATGAAGTATTGACGAAAGTTCATTGGTCTGTTTTGGTCCAAAAATCACATTCATGGGACAAATGGCAAGTAGCTCTACCTTATCACCTCATAGAACGACTCTAGATAATAATATCTGACGAAAATTTGAAAATCTCGACACTATGCTATCTACGAGGGTACTTTTCAAAGATAATGAATGAATCTGTAGTAGATGAACCAGTTTTACTCAATAATAGTCACGGCGAGGCGTATGTAGCGCAGTCGTTAGAAGTGCACCACAATGAGTGCGTGGTGATTGGCTCAGTTCCTTCTTCTGAGCAACCATCTTCTTCTCTCCTTCAGTGTAAGCAAATTGGTACCAGATTCAACTGATAAGTTAAGAGAGATAAGTTTGATAGATCGACAGACCACTGGTGCATGTCATTATACCGACCAATATGAATTCAACGCCTCAATGAAGTCGAATGCACAGCCTATGGTTAAGGAAGGAATCTGTGCCGAATGTTTTTAATACCTGTCGGAAAATATTAAAAGCTTGTTATATGAAAATAATTTAAGAAGAGATTCATAGAACAACTGGTAGAGCTGTCGACAGTCTCGATAAAACCAGTTTTTTGTTCACTGGAGTAATGACGAGCTATTGAGCCGTTAACGTGAACAATTAGTTGATGAACAAGGAACGATTACAACTGGATTTCTAAGCAGGCAGAAATCACGTAACACAAACCTTGAATACAATCTGTTCGTACTTTTTATAACCTTCTTGTTTGATCTGTTGACGCCTTGCAGCTCTCTGAAATTTCATCGATAGGCTTATCAGCCATCTAAAGCCTCTATAGTCACAAAGGTTATTATTTGCCTTTTTTTGGTCCCTTTAGTTTTTCTTTCCGTTCATGCAAAAACCTTTTATTTAGAACACATAATTCGCTAAAATTATTTACTTTTAAGCTTACCAACAGGCAAATAAGACCGTTGTTGTTCACAGTGAAATGATAATGGCACTGTTGTATCATTTTTTTAGTGCAGGGGTCTGTCGGTCTAGTTCACTAGTAAAAACAAGTATCATTTTTAAAACACATACCACCTACGCGGATAAATTTTTAAAGTTTGTTTTTTATAAATGGGCGAAACAAATAGTTCAAACAAAAGTCTTAGGAAATTATGGAAAAAATAATCCGTAATAGGGAAAAACTCCATTAAAAAAAACTATTTTAATTAGATACAAAATCCGACTTCTGTTATTTGCTTGTTGAAGTCAGCAACAACGTCGCTAGCAAGATTTGTCGCCGCCGTTACCGGTCCTTCTTTCTGAAACGGAAAGTAATGAGGTTATTCAGCCACGGAAACTGGGGCAGAAAAACCAACGAAAACTTTTCCAGTTTCCACGCAGTGTGGCTGAGAGAAATTTTACGAATGCAGAGAAAATCAGGGGTGCAGTAAGAGTCGTCACAGACTCCATGCAGCACATACATGGTCGCCAGTTCGAGCGCGACCCAAACCAACATAGCTCTACTGCTTTCCCAGTGGATGGTGAAATATTTCCAAACCCATCTGTAAAAGCTCTCTCCGATGCATAACTACGAGCGACTGCCCGTTATGCGAACTTCACAACGCTGTTATAGAACTATTCTACGATTCGAAGGAGAACCAAGCCGACCGGCGTTTAGTGAAATCCATGAAGAAAGGGAAGTCCTTAAGCAGTGGCAGAACGCACTTGAAAATCCTAGTATTTTTCTTCATAGAAGGGTAGCGTAAAGAGTGGATAAACGAAATACTGGGATCCACAGAATATCTGGTACCGAGTCAAACAAAAAAAGAGAATGTTATATCGTTACACCATAAGCTTTGCTTGTTCGAGCATGTTTTTTCTTCTATCATCGCTTTTGCTCAAAGGGCAACAACTCTGTGTTTGGAAGCGATCAGTGTCACTTGGTGATAAAATTCGAAATCCGTCAAGTAGACTTCGGATTTCGCCGTTTTCCAAAAAAGGAAATGAAATCGGCGGAAAACCTTCACAATGGTTGGAAAAGAAATAATGCGGTAAAAGAAAAGATTAAGAAATTCAAGCATAAAAGAATGATATAAAATAGGGTAGAAAGTGATACAATGAAAGAAAAGGGACGGAAAAAGTTAGCACAATTAGAAGTGTTCGAAGCTGTTAGATGGTTTCTTTTTGCAAAGACTACCTTTGGAAGCTAACTGGTGCTTAAACGGCCTTAAGGGATAGGAACGTATAAATGGAAAATCGGAAATAGGAAAAACGCTTCAAGTTATTCAGAGACAGAATGGGTTCTTAAGAGCCTAGAAACCTGTTAACTTTCAGCCTTTGATGTTTCTTCGTGGATTTCGTGGGCCGGGAAAACGCCTCAATTAGTAGTTAGTTATACCTTACAATATACAATAGTACTTTAGGTCACGTCTGGCCGCTAGGGGCCAACAAAGTCGTTCATCCCTATAGGATTGACAAAAAGCTACCAGGCTCTTTGGAAGAATAAAGTCGTCATATTTCCGTTCAACCTGCGATTCTTAGAGTGGAGCCAATGCTGCATGGCAAGTTGCTATGGGATTACTCAACTTCGAAAGCATTATGCTATAGTTATTGAGTCTAAAGTGATAAATTTATCACCTCAAGAGCTGCCGTCTCATTAGTTGTAATATTCCTCTCCTGTTCTTCATTGAAATCAGTGAGTTGAAGTCGTTGGCTTTCGCTTTCTAAATCGTTGAAATCGTTATCTGTTAATTTATGGAAAGTTTTTTTTTTCTATCTTTATTTAGCAAAAAAGCTCAGAATGTGCAATATGTTAAGTTATTGTTGAGAACTTAGTAAAACTCAGTGTTCTGAAGTTGTTAGATGACGATATGAAGCCAGCCATTCAATCAGCATGGAAAACTTGAGTTCTTGCAGACTTCAGTCAACGACCGCTAATTATCGAAAGCTATTTAGGCTAACGGACTATTAGATCACCTTCGCTGTGACCTGAACTTTTTTATGTCATGGACACACATCACCTGCTTTCTGAATTTTTCCGTCATTTTTCACTTTTTCGATGATCGCACCAAGTGCAGTGTTGCGAAACTTGTGGTCCTTCTTTATGCCTTCCAGTTTCCTTCTTTTCTTCTGGTGATCCTCGCCAACTGGAAAGAAGCTGGTTTCCTGTACCAGTAATGACTTTTTATTTGAAAATACCAGGCCAGTTTAGGGGATAAATGAATTTCAAGCGGATGCAAATTCATTCAATTTTTGTTAGAAAGTAAAGTAGCTTTTTTCAATGAAAAAGAAAGAACGCTAAGAGAATCAACGTTTTCACCATTGTAAAATCTGTCTTATGCTGCACCTATTAACTAGATCATAGTTACATAATTTCGAGCCGCGTATAAGGCAGAAGTTGGAGGTGTCCTGTAATACACATATCTTCGATGGTTCGATCCCACATCTTGCGTGGAATGTGCTCCCATCTTTCTGAATTGTTACAGGTCTTGCCTACCAGGGTAAAAACACTGGACTGATATATCCGCAGGTCACGACAAGTTATTGTGCACGACAATTATGAATTCAACCACTTCTACGATGCAGCAAATCGAATCAAATGCATGGTGGATCCATTAGGGTTGGTCAGTGTAGAACGCTTTATCGTTTCAACCGTACATCATAAACACTAAAAGATAAACCATTCGGCGTAGATCAATCCATTAGGAATGCTTTTGAATCCATTGAGCATCGTTAGGCGTGATTTTGAAAGCAAGTATGACATAACAATGACAAGCGGTAGCTTATCAATATGAAGAGTCAGTGCTGCTGTCCTCCCAAGACAAGTCAGCTACCATTTCGCCGAGCCCGGAGGGATGGAAGGCTTGGTGAGCACAGTGAGTGGAATTGAACGAAAGACCATGTGTGGATTGCATAGGACTCTCATTTGTGCTACACGCGCTCCATCTTACATAATATAGAAAACTAATATGGAAACGAGTTAAAAATTGATTAGGAAAAATCCATAACTTAAGGAACAGCCTTGTTTTATGCATCGTGAGAAACTGGGACGAGAATGGCTCTGTTTTGCAAACAACTTACTGTCTGGGGGAAAATTAATAATTAGCTCAGGGCTTGGCCGATGCTTTGATCCATGTGTGGCTGTCACTGAAAAAGTTCTATAATGAATACATTCACGAAATAATGGTCCCTTGAAGGAAAACGAGTTTGCTGGCATAGATTGATTTTTTTATAAGTGCTTGTAACGGTTTATAAAAGAACAATACTCGATGAAGCAGCGAAAAAGCCGTGATCCAGTGATGGAAAGATTTTCCGCACTGTTGAAAACCTTGTCTTATTTAAATTCTGGGTATGTTCACTCTCGCATCCTATCTATTGGTCCACTCGGAAATAAGCTAATGCATCGCTAAAAGTCAGACAATAACTAATTCACAAATTTGGTAAACATTAAAGAAAAAGCGCTGTTTATTAGGAGATGCCATTCTCTAAGTTCTAACGAAAATTAGCTGTTTAAGAATCCATTTAATATTTCGATTCAGCGAACCTTTAGTTTCATCGAATAGCGGCCGAACGATTATTATGGAGGGCTGAAAAACAAAATCTTTAGTGAATTACTGGAACATCACTTATATAAGCAATTCATTTTTCCATCGCTGATAGACCAGTGCTAAAAGAAACTATGAGAGTTTCAGAAATCAGAACAGGTGCGATATTTTAAGTAGACCCACGTCATCGTTTGTCGATTGGCCTTGTACTGCTTGACCTCCTACAAAATTCCCTTTCATATTTTATCAAGCCCTTGTCGAATTTCCTATGTTTTTTTTAAATTTTTTCTTGCACACTTCATTTTCTATTATTTGTTTCTCTCTCACTTCTCTTGGCTTACCAACTCCGTTCCGATCCACGGTAAAACTCAAAAACTCTGCAGTGGCTACATATTCTCCAAAAACAATGGAAATAGAAGCGCTCTTGCGAGAGAAGCTAAGCCTTTCTCTAACGTTCCCCGTGATGATTCCAATGGACCGTGATCGAGTCCTTATTCAATTTTTGGTAAGAGTTCATATTTACTATAATTGCTATAATTACTACAATCACTATCTAGAATACATTAAGCCGCTCTGTGATTTCCGTGGTTATATTCCTCACAAATTGAAGCAAAAAGTACAGCCCTCACCTGCAGTGAAAAATGCCAGACACATGCATGGAACCGCAAGAACGAGTTGCCAAACCATCTTTCGAATTTTCAAATAAATATTTGTTAAATGACTTTTTCGGTTATAGGAGAATCTGGAAAAAATCCTTAGTGCTTGCAGGTTTCGTTACTTATGAGCAAAACACGTGAACGAGAACGACAGCTGCTCGTAAAGTCGAGGAAAAATTACCAGATTTCTAGTGGCTGAAACAAAGTGGAAGAATGAAAAACATAAAAATAGAAAATTTGAGATCAGTATGGAAATGATGATGACAAATGTGATAATGAGGAGAATGAAGACGTTAATGTAGATGATGACATGACACAAACGAAAGTGTTCACCGAACAAAGAGAAGAAGGAAGAAAAAAAGAATGGAAAGGATGGAATTAGAAAAGAAATAGAGAAACGAAGGCCTTGAAAGCGTTCTTGGATTAACTCAAAGAGATCAACCGATTGCAGCGTGATCACTGTTTTATATCTCCAAGACCAGTCTTCTACTCAACCACTTCACTTAACCGATCCCAATGAGGCCAGAAAACCTACGTTGGCATTACTTTACACCACCACCATTCGAAACAAGAAAGTTAGAAGTTGTTTTAATTTTTAACTATGCAGACACTGTTATAAACGAAATGACTTATCACTAATTCGTACAAGTTTTTCCACCGATTTTTTTTATCCTGTATTGTTTTCACCCGTGCCTTCATCGTTTTCAGAATATGGGAACTGTATGTGTCCTCTGGGATGCTTGTAAGTGCAATGTTTAGAGATGTTCTCTAACACACACACGGTCTTTGGTCCGATCAACCGGCGTGGGCTCACCAAGGTTTCAATGGTTCCGTGGTGGAATGCAAGAGCAAATTCAGTGTTATCACAGAAAAACGAAATTTGTCGGTTAGAATACGAACACTCCGTCGGTGTCCCATCACGTATTGGTGTATTATCTAAATGTGCATTGAATCACCTCTTCGAATGTGTGAATGGAGTAATCCGTGCGGGATTGATCAACACCGAACGCTTCCTCCTTCTTTATCTCTGAAGATCCTCAACGTTTGAGTATTCATTTAAACATTCAAACAAGCTTCTCCTTCCTAGTTGCGTTCCCATCGTAGGTTGATTGGATAGAAAAATGCTTCGACTTTCACGATTTCCACGACCCTTCGTTTTCACTATTTCCGTCTCATGGTCAAAATTATTTTCGTCGTTTGCTGCAAGAGTGTCGTTTCTTGTTGGAGTACTGGGATTCCTTCTGACGTGACATTATGTCATCTTCAGCTAGTCGCTTGCTTTTGTGGATCAGAGAAAAGTTCAGCAGCTTACTGGTAGAACTGGTGCCACGTGACCATTAAAACTCCACTCGCATTCGCATCTAAGCTTCCTAATGAGAGATTAGAATATAGATCTATACAGATAGATGGACATATGTAGAGCATACGGACTAGAACATCACAGCAAAAATTCTGGCACGCTGAATTGGCTACAAGAAGGAAATAATCATTACTTAAAAAATAAACCACCACTGAAATTAAAGCTTACACCAACATATTTATAACACCGTCGTCGTATCTAAAAAACAAACATCACTGGAAGGTTGGAAAGTACAAAGGTTCGACTTTTTTTGGTTATCACTGACTAATCGTGTTCCAACTCATGGCCAGTGTTCGACAAGGTACGTACCTATTGAGCCATTTTCAACCCTACCACAGATATGCCTTTTCCTTCGAAGTGAAAGAATAACAGTGAAAACAGCATTTTGTGTAAATTTAGCCTCTTACTTGAGCCTATAGGAAAAATTTAACTTGCAATCTCATTTCTAAATTGTGCTCCACCGTATTTGTTGAAACGACGAAAACACACGATGAAGATAAAGAAGAACAATAAACGTAACATCGACTAGTTTGGAAGTAATCGGCTTAAGGAAACCATGTCATGGAAACCAGCCTTAGCTCAATAAGGAAGAATAGTAGACTCGATTTGTTTGAACCAGATTCTTCAACTTTGATTTAAAACCGATGACAAGATCGTTTCAACGACTCCGATTCGTTTCTTCTAACTTGGAACGTCTCTCGGATAAAAAAAATTGAATGAGAAGAACTGCCATAGAGTAAGAGAGGTTATAGTAACAAGTCTTGAATAACGGAAATTAGAATAAGCACAATACACTAAAGCGCCATAACTGGAAGTTTAAAACTTTTGCAGCTTCTTTATCGCGCTATGCAGTTAAATGTTGTGCAAGTCGTGTCAGGCCTACGGTGAGTCCAGGGAGCGAGCAGACCGTCAAGTCATTATCGTTATCCGTTTTAGAGACGAGTTCTCCAATGACTTGCATTGCTGGTGATAAAATCCTTAGATGATCTTGATCGGCAGTCTCGTATAGAACCATTGTGGATTTCATTACGGATTCTCACATTAGTAAATTACTTTCTCTGCTCATAATTCGATCATTAATTTGACAATATCGATCACAACTCTAATTTTCGTCTTTCAGAATGCTTGAGAAAACTAGTAGAAAAGTGGAAAACTATCGGCGATGAAAAAACGAATTCAAAAAAATATTGATTAGTCAGGGGTTAAGCTGTTGGCTCTTTAACAATATTGCTGGAAAAACATTGCAAAAATTCCTAAGGTTTTACTCAAGAGGTTATTCGATACGCACTTCATCACTTCACCAAATCTTCTTATGTTCAACATTTTTTACCATCCGCAAGTGTATAGCTCTTTTAATCTCGCCGAGCGATGACTGCTGATGGGCAGAGATGGATAGAACTAGCTGAGAGACATGCTAAACGAAGGACTCGCATAGTGTGGTGGCGAACACGTTAGACCCCGGAAAGGACAATAACGCGTTCGTTTCCCACCGCAGACACCAGCGGTCCGGAGTTTTGCAAATATCTCAGCATCATTGAGGTTATCTTTCGCAATGTATCTTGCCATTAAGAAGAGTATGCAGTAAGTAATAACTTAAAATTATATAGCTCTTTCTTTATTTCACTGTCATAGGGTTAGAAAAAGTGGCATATTTAAACGTGTTTTTTGAGGTTGCTAGAAAGGGTTTCTTTGATTACTTCAAGGAATTCAATAACATTCGAAGATTAGCGTAATTTTACAGCTTTATAAGTGAGCTGTTTTGGTAACACTAATAGTATGAAGGACAAAAATGGTCATCCTTAGCAAAAATGATTAGTTAAACATTCAATTACATTGATGAAACACGCTTAAATCTAGCACAAAACAAACAAGTGAAATAATACTTACTAGTGAACTGTACACTCGCAATCGGACTGGAAGACTAATCGGAACCTTTTGCAGAAGATTCTAAAGTTTCTAAGCTAAAAAGATCACTATCACTCGTCAGCGAGATATGAAATCAGTCGTCGAAGTCTCTCAAGAGAAAGTCGTCATTACGGTTACTTTTTATGCACATGTCATTTCGAAGACTAGGAGAGTAACGGACGCTAAAGGAATTGTGAGCTCAAGTAAAGAACAGTATAGGAAAGAGAAAAAAGAAGAAGAGAGGAAAAAGAAGAGAACAAGAGAAAAGATAAAGCACGGTATGAAAGTTATGAATGACAGGACAAGAAAGAAAGTCACTACAGAATGTAATGGTGAAATACGAGCTGTTTGACCATTTGTCTTCTCAGCACCACATTTGTCGTCCATGGTTATTTAATGCACACCAAACCGGATAACGTATACGATGTCTAACGAGCCGTACGATAATGATGGAAGGTGAAGACAATCAAAGGAGACGAGCAAGTATTCGTACAAAAAACAAACGCGCTGCAAGGATCTTCGACAAGTTCGTAATAGTACAGTACACTTGGAAAAATTATATCGTGTTGCGAATACAGAGAGAACGTCAGAACACAGAGACGATTAGATTTTAATGTGGATGCAAAGTCGTCTTCAACTGCGTACCAAAAAGTGCAGCAACCGATTTGCTTCTGACTGAGCACACATTACGAAGGTCCCAACCGAGTTATTTTTTTATTCTTTTTTGCCTCGCCGAAAATTCGTTCATGTTATAATTCAGTCCTGGGAGGGGTAAGTGGAATGTTGCACTTTGTTTTTCTTTGTTTTTCAGCCGAGGAACTTTCTAATAACCTGCTGTTTTATCGCTTTTGGAAGAGTCTATTTTTTCGTGTCAAGCTGGGTTGCACAGCTTCATTCATCCTGCATGCTCAACCTCCTTAAAAGAAAGCTGAATAATTCTTTCTAATTCCGTTCAGCAAACACGAGGTGTTACTTTATTTCTTTATTTACGTACAAACCGATGTTTCGGCGGATTTCCCCTTCCTCAGATCCTGGAAAGGTCACGTTGACTCCAATCTACACGGCCAAACACCTCCATAACCAAACAGAGAAAATGCTGAACCAGTCTACGATTCCGTGTGAACTCTGTGCGGTTGGTCTCCACGTGACATATTTAGTGGAAGACTCATAGAAAGCGGTGAGTGTGCAAAGACTCTGTGTTCAATGTGATTGAAATTTTGGTTCAGCATTTTCTCTGTTTGGTTATAGAGGAGTTTGGCGGCGTAGATTGGAGTCAACTTGACCTTTCTAGACTCTGAAGAAGGCGAAATTCGCCGAAACGTCATCTTGTACATAAATAAAGAAATAAAGTAACACCTCGTGTTTGCTGAACAGAAGTAGAAAGAAAAACACCAGCGCGAAAACTTCTTGAGGCTTTTTGGATAAATGCCAAAAACCCTACAATTAATAGCAGGGACGAATACCCGGAGGTCATACGCGACTTGATCCCGTATGTTCGCATCGGGTTTTGATGTGGGATGGTGCAGTCGTCAACCATATGCGACTATAATCAGCTGTTCTAAACTTCCTCATTGGAAGTCACGAAAAAGCAGTGGGTTTTTTCGAGAAGTTGTTGATCATGTAATTACCAAAGGGTCTTTCGTCTTTTTGTGTTATTGAAGCGTTTGGCCTAGTAGATTGTATATCAGCATACCCTTCCAGGCTCTAAAGAAGGCGATACTGCCGAAACGTCAGCTAGCGTTGTATTGTATTGTGTTTTCGGCGGTTTCGCCTTCTTCAGAGCCTGCAAGGGTCAAAGTGTCATGCAATCCATTCAACCAAACACTTTCATAACCCCAGCAGATACAACTTAACAAATAAATTTGCATTCGAATAGGAAACAGCTTCATTTAAACACCCACCTATTCATTGTAAGTGTTTCAGTTAGCCGGTGGATAGCAGCCGCACAGAGTAATACATGGGCGAGGACTGTGCCTGTGTCAGGTCATTGGATTAGCCTGAGGTATGGCTCCATGTTGCGGGTGATGACAAGACACTCCTCCTTACGGTTCATTTTTGAATTTTTGGAATTGATTCAAAACGCTTCAAGAGTTTTACGCGCTGATGTTTTTGATTCGTTCGTGAGGATAGTGACTCCTACTTCAAAATCTTCTCCATTGTGTTCCTGCATCCTTTGCGCGCCTAGTGGAGTGTTTGGTTTCAATTTAGGTTTACCGACTAGGTGTTCTTTTACGCTGAGCGGTCTACCCGTTTTGCCAACGTAATCGTTGTACACAGACGGTTATACAGGCGGTTGCGAACTAGCTGGCGCCTTAGAGTGTTCGATGGTATTTCTATCACTCTTACGGAATTCTCTAAACCAGCCCTTATTAAGCACCGTTTTATAGCTGCACTTACATCGTTTGAAATAAGGGCCAGGAGGAACGGAGCCTTGTTTTTGCTAGAATTATCGCTCTGCGACACGATTTTTCCTCAATGCCTATGCCGAGACGCTACAGTTTCGTAACCATTTGAAATGGATATTTGGCGCTCCAGTTTCGAGGATTCCTCCCTCTGTTCTCTACCTGTGCACACGCTGGTGGCGGTTCGAAACATTTTTCTTATAAGCGCCTTTTTAGTGTGTGAGGGTGAGAGGAGAGGTATCGAACCACTATATTCTTGCTGCTTGGCTTTCGATACAATTTTGTGATGTAGTCGTTTTCGGATAGGTTAATTTGAACGTTTAGAAACGAAAGTAAGTTTTTTTCAGGCTCAGGAACAAAAAAAAACAAGCTGGTTCAATGACCTGACACAGACACAGTCCTCGCCCATGTATTACTCTGTGCGGCTGCTGTCCACCAACTAACTGATATACTTACAACGAATAAACGGTAGGTGTTTAAATGAAGCTGTTTCTTATGCGAATACAAATTTATTTGTTAAATTTTATCTGCTGGGGTTATGAAAGTGTTTGGCTGAGTGGATCGCATAACATTTTGACCCTTCCAGGCTCTGAAGAAAGCGAAACCGCCTAAACGTCAGCTGTCGTATCCCAATATATTCTACAATAACAACCTCGTATCTTTTAGATAATCGTAAATAGTTCGGTGATAATGGAAGTGTGGTAGTTAGAGATGGCGCGGTACAATATTGGCTTGGTCATTAGCTCGACTCCTGTACGAACCAAAATAGTCATCGATGAAGAGTCAGGTAAGTTGGTACCAGAGTTGTCGGGAAAATCCGTCGAATCAATAAAGGTTTGCAAATGTTCTTGGTGAAGATCTTGGAACGCTATAGTCAATCAGTCCGAGGATTCCATAAAGTGTTAAAGTAAAGGATCTAAGGACGAAAGTGCTTGATTCCAACAAGTGATATCGGGCCAGAATAAATGAGCGAACGATTCTCCACTGAATCATACAAGCTGCAGAGGGGTCTAATATTTTTAACGGAAAGTTCGAAGCTGTTAAACCAATGCCATTTGTTGTCGTTGTTTTCGAAGATGGTTAGCCGCAAGGTAACAATCCTTTGTATGTTCCACATAGGGCGGCGAGTGATTCTGGCAAGTCTCAGGAGACTTCTCTGCGTAAGGTCCTCTGAGCTCTAGAAAAAAAGAGCTTGTTAAACTCGACAATATCCCGCGGTTCTCCTGACTCTTCAAAGAAAGTAGCTATTCATTAATTTTAAGTATAATATTAGTGGGTTCTACCTTTTAGCCGTTTATTTCCTTTGAATGGCAAGAGAGGTGCTTTAAATGATGGTTAGTCGCTTTCTAAGTAGCTATTCTGTCAATAACTTATGGGTTTACTTATAACGCCAAAACTACGTGGAAAAGCGTTTTCATGAAATCAATAAAATCAATAACCGATTACGAACAATTTTATCACCTTTCTTGATAACAGGAACCACTCCTTTCAAACGAATTGGATCTCATTATCCTATCTATTTGCTATGATTTTTACCGCGGGGTTAATTCTCGTAAACGAATGTTTAAAATTTTCGCCGTTAAATCGAGAGATGCTGCGCGGGCGTCGAGATGGCAGGGGTGCCGTCCAATACGTGCAAGCTCCCAGTGCGACCTTAGACCGTGCAAACCAGGCCTCCCATCCTCCCAGGACGGTCTGCGATTCTGCTGTCTTCGAATCGCCAAGGCTGCTTACATGGCTATTCCAGGATTTCAGAAATAATCAACTTGACTAGTAGTCAACGACATTCAGAAGACTAAAAATCTGAGAGCAACGAACTTAAAAAAAAGAAATGAGATGATCCGTACAATGTCGGGTCACTTGTTCTACGTATCGTTCAATTTATGAGACAAGTGAGTTATTCGCTACCGTTGTTGAACAAATCTGATGAATCAAAAACAAAGCATTCCAAGAAAAAAACCATAGTCACTTCACAGACAAACTCGTTCATCACTGTGGTTGACAGATGCCAATCAAGGAAGCTAATTTGCTGGACTCTTAAAGCGTTGTGATGACACGGCATAGAAGCATTCAAGTATAAGTAATTTCATCTACTTAAATGCTCGAAAACGCAAACATTTTCTTCGAATTTCGAATGGTACTCCCCCGGTATTCCTATAAGCAGTCGTTTCAATACTGCACAAATTGTTCTACACCAACTCTGTTCGTGCAACAATTTTACTCGCCGATCCACTTTTGTTGGTCCTTTCGTGGAGAACATTAAACTCATTCTGGAATTGGTTACTTTTTCAGATCATGTGTCTTCTACATATCCATCAAGCCTCCAGTATAATGTATTATAGTTTTGCACACAACTTTTGTGCCAAATGCGTCATACAGTTGTATTGAGCTACATTTTTTATTACTATATGTGCCAACACAACATATATCACAGTGTGCGGATCCCAGCACTTCTTCAATTCCATTCGCCTTCACGCATCCATCGTCCATGAAGTTCTTCGAACTCCCTTTGAGCGTGGTCTGCTGCAGTGTGGGGAATTTTCTCTTGTTTATGAATTTCGTTGATTTCTGGTCGAGTTATCTTTTCCCTCGAGTTCCAAGGTAACCGTGCCAGAGTGTTTCCACATCGATTTGAGGAAACGAAATGATCTCATGCAAGATCGGTGCCAATTTCTCTACCTCGAAGAGATGAGAACGACGGTAAACGCGATGCGGGGCCAGACCAGGGCGTGGGTTAGTTGTGCATTCTGGGTAATGAGCGGAATCATTACAACTGCACTAGCCGCTCCATAAACTGCAACTGCCTTCTAGTCTTACAATATTACACTCGTTTTTACTACATCTCAAGAACACCATCGAGTGACATTCGTCACTCTGGTGGTGTTCAACTTCACTATATCCGACTCGATGCGACACCGAACACTTACATCGGGGAGGCGACCATCTGTGCACCATCAACTAGGATCAATCCAACTCTAAAAACGGCGAGGACGCAGGACGTTAACCAAATAAGTCTTTTTAACCAAGCTCATGTTAGCCTTCTAACCGACGAAAGCACCAATTCACTGTTTCATTCCTAAATCTTAATGGTTTTTACCTATTTAAATGCTTACCGCGCCAGGATTCCAGCTGGAAGTCTAAGTGAGAACAAGCTTAAGAAAGATAAGTAAAGGACGACAGAGCTCAGCGATATGGCATTGATAACTATTTCCCAAGAAGCGTTAACAATAGAGGCTATTATATGCAAAAGATACGATTTACTTTATGTCTTTCGTGTGAGTGAAACCTATTTGGACAACAATTACAGACTTTGCTGCTCTTGCTCTTAAATTAGCCGATGACTAAGGAGGTTGCTGATGAAATAGATGGTGCATTCCATTCTATTCTATTATTTATGCATTGTTTATTCGGTCATGTAGAAAAGATGAAAAATAATAAACCAGTGATTGACGTTTAACTGCTTGTACAGGCGCTATGCATTGGATTTCATTCGCAGCACCTTAAGGGTGATTGAATGGCTCTTGCGGAGCCAGCAAAATCAGTGCTCTTGTCCTGCCAGACAAGTCTGGCACTTTTTCTAGACCCAAGAGGGACACTGGCATGAATGCTATGAGTAGTAGTAAAGAACATATCACAAACAGAACGACTTTTCAGACGACAACTGTTCCAATGTGTACCATTATTACGCTTTTCCTTTTTTGGCTTACTAGACTTAACTGCAAGACGTCGCCTTCCAGACATCCTACTGAACCGGAACAAGAAGCTGTTGATCGCCTGTCTGGCGCTGGATGTTCCAACCATGCACCCAGACATATTCATCAATCACACAAAAACAAAGACAGCCAAGCGGTTTTTCGTTGCCACGGTACTCATACTGGACTGTAAGGTCAAGAATTCTGTGACAGAATACTCTGTTGCGAAAAAATGTCACCCCAGCTTCAATAAACTTTCTTGGACGTAAACGACTACCACAAAGACGGTGCCAGAATCGTAAATTAATAATTGTCAGCGCTGCAAATAAAAGAGTAGAGAAGAAATAAACCCAAAATAGATTGTGAAATATCTGAAAGCTTAAATATATTGACAGAAAACTTGAGAAAAGGAAGGTAGAAAATGATCTCGAGGACATCTGATTTGAAATTTTGGACGACATATGAAGTACAACCACAGTGCTACTGAGATAATTTCCTATATAACTGACTGGTGCGAGACTGATACAGAAACTTTCATTCGGCTAATGTCTTGGTGCCTTTTCCTTCTTCAGAGCCGCGTTGATCTCATATGTTACCGAATCCAGTGGAGCGATCAGCGCTCGAAAGGGGAACTTTATTCGGCGGTGCCTTTTTATAAGGGACAGATGTTGATGAATTCCTTCAGTCCAATATAATAACGCAAGAACCCACACTGCTTCAATAACCAGCAGTGGACCATCGACTTGGATCAATGCGGAATTGAGGAAGGCGAAGGCTCCGAAACGTTTGCCGAATAAACGTTTTTATACCAACTTCGTGTCAGCTCAGTTATATAAAATATTATTGACTATTGCTTCAACGGTTTAATTATAGTCCTTAGGATGCTAAGATATTTATAAAACTGGACACAGGCCAGATTTGAGCATCATTGCGGTTGTATTTCACATAATAGCAGGCCGCAAGAACACAGTAGCCAGTAAATAAAAAGTTATAGACTGTGATTTCGACTTCTGTCTCAGCCTAACTGGATTCAACGCCGGTTTCTGCTACTGACATCATTCGCGCTGAAAGGTGATTGCTTATGGCACCATTAAGGTAAAAAAATTGGCTGAGAGAAAGACAAAGAAAGGACACCGATGGTGAAGTGAGTAAGACGTGAGCCACCAGAAAAGGAAATCGAGGAGTCAAGTCCAACGTGGAGTCCAAGCTTCGCAACCATCTTAGCGTCACGTCAGATCACCGTGTCATGAAAAATTAACAGGCAGTGAATAAGAAGTTACACATTTTAGATTTCGCTTAAGCTTCCCTATGCAGAAACGATTGAGAAACTTGTCTTGTTCTTGACCTTGATCTTTTTTTTTTACTTCGATGGAAAAACCTTGAGAAGGAAAGTCGTAAGCCCATTGTCTTGCGAAATATTTGCTTTTTTAATTCTGACTTTCTAAAGAAGTCAATGGCGAATAATTCGATGGTCGGGAGACGATATTGCGTAGGAATGGCACAAATACGAAAAGCATGATTGTCAATAAGATTAGGTTTCGAAGAATTAAAGGATTGTTGCTCTCAACAGGATTTGTGTCCAAAAATGGTGCAGTCGTCGAAAACTGGTAACTTCTCGGATGCAAATATTCTAGTAAATCCCGGATGAAAAGAGCAAGAACGAAGTGGCAAATGAAGCGTTGAATTAAGGGAACTTTCTGTAAACAATCACATACGTGAAGCTGGAAGTTGTTTTAGTAAAGCGAAATTTCTTTAAGCAAGACTGCAATACGAGATTTCATTGCAGAAGGGTTAGGCGACGACCAGTTATGCGCATACCAATAAACGTTTTAGGCTAGTGAAGAAGACCAGCAAGAAGGAAGCCTCTTTAAATAATCACTAGCTTGAATCTTTGCAAACAAGAACAATGAACGAACGGCCGGCAATAAGCGAGCGAGTTGCCGCTGGATGGACGCAGATCTCCGACCGAATCCACGATGTCTAGCGTGTCCAAATCAATTCATCACTTTACACGGGCGCACATCACCGGAGGTCTACCACCACTACATGGTAGAGGATCTTTCTCGTGTTTCGAAATTCGATGTAGATAGGTGGACCATTTTCCAGCAGAGTATTCTAAGTGGGAAGAATTCCTGTTCTTCATTTAAAAGGCTACTTAAGGCTAATCCAGTGCAACGAACCATGTGATTCTAGCAAAACAACAGATATCGGGTGATGCAAAGTTATATCGGCTTGGAAGAGTTCTATCACTGCTTCTGAAAATCTCTTTTCACAAGTAAATGATTACTTAAATGGATATTCGGCTGAGAAACCCACGATTGTTCATGACTTATGATGAAAGCTTGACAACGGGACCATGGACTGTAACAAAATTCTTTTCACAACCTTAGCAGATAAAGTAAAGAACTTCTAGAAAGTGAGAATAAAGGAAAAAAAGGATAAAGCCCTCGGCGTTGACCAATCTCTGATGGATGCGCTATAAATTCGACTCCATTAAGCATCATTGGAGGTGATTGAATGCATATCTGGCCATTACAATGACTTGCGGTGGCCAACCGATGCATCGAGCCAGTGCTACTTTCCTTCCAGGCAAGTCTGTTACCAATTTTCCGACCTCGGAAGGATGGAATACGTGTTGGGCTATGGTCGTAGGGATCAATTCCACGCGCCCTAGAAAGTGAGAATTGGAAGAAAAATTCCAGGTGTTTTCATTTATTGCGTCTCACGGCCAGTTTACTTCGGTGAAGGTATGACTTCAACGAAGAAGGACGGCTCTCAGTGTTAAAACGTTTCTTCACAGCAGCGTCATACGAAACGACAGAACGTCGACTTTCTGATAAAAAACTGTTGTCTAAACTTTCTTGCCACTAATCTGATAGGTTAAAGATAATTCGGAGTAAAAAATCTCACAATGCCATAATCGTACCATGGCCATTCACTGTAACTCCTCAAAAAATCTCTTGTTTCTTTCATTTCAGTAAATTTAATCATTTCGTTTTCTCTCGTTTGTTGCACACAAGGCTGTTAAAATTACGTGCGTGTTTCAATGTCACATAAGAATTTTGGATTCTTCATAAACATTCTTTCTGGTCAAGTTGACCATCATTGGAATCGTGAGACGTCCTACATGAGCGTTTCCAGGTTTTCACCTTAGCCAGAGTCCAACCTTTTCAGGTTAAAGAAAGCTTTTTCCAAAAAATCTTGTTACAAATTTACACATCCTGGAATGGTAAATGGCTTGAATTGCCTTATGGAAGAAGGAACTAAGCACCGTAGGCGTTTAGCACAGCATCACTAGCCACTGCTCCTTTCGCAGCACTTACGTAGCCAAAAAGTTTTTGCTTATCAATTAATTGATATAACATTGTGAGTGTAAAATGGAGGACTGCAATTTGCAAAGTGCATCAGTACATGCTTGTAAGCTGGAAAACCGCCGTCTAAAGAAGAAATGTGCGCGATTTTTTGTTTCATTGATAATAAAAGAAGAACAGAAAAACAGCAGTAACGCAGTGTAACCAAAACTTGGCCAGCACTCAAGAAATCGCAAGAAATCGGATATTCAGGGAAACAGCATGTTTGTTGAAAAGCGCAGGATTTCGCGAAAAGGAGAAACAATAACTAAAAGACGAAAGTGAGTTATAGGAACATCGCACAGCATTGACGAAGTGCCGATTGAATGCCTCTAGAAAGAAGTTTGCTTTTCTGAGTTGCCAGAAGACTCAACGAAGATCAACTCATTAATCATTCTTTGCCAGTTTCAAGTCTTCTGTATTGCGTCCATTATTTTTCGTTAAGGTTTTAGTTGGTTCAAGCTTTTTTGGGGTTCAATGTCTTGTAAGGAATACGAAACTTTGAAATCTTTCTCATATTTCCCAAGCTTTTTTGCGTATTCTGGAAAAGCAGGCTCATTGTGAAATGGTTTGAATCAATTTTGCAACGTTTCTTTTTCATTTAAACTCATTAAAAGTAACTAGTAGAGCAAGCACAAATGTTAATGACGTTTTTCAAGGTTATTTCCTTGCTTGCTTGTTTATTTATTTTTCTTTGATCAGTCTTCAGGCTGTTGGGGGGTTACGGAATAATACTGATGTCTGCTAATAGTAAAATTAACCGGATGTCATTAACAGGAACACGAGGGCAATGAAACGACGTCCTTAATGTCGCAGAACTCCATGGCCGGTGAAAAGAAAAATTGCCCAATCGAAAAAGTGATTGATAGCTTTGCGTGTGGAAAACAAGTTCGTATCAAAATCGAGGGACATCTGCATAAAATAAAATTCCAAGCATTCGGCTCGGATCAGTCGTTCAGACATAAGGCTTACATTAAATTTGAACGGCTTTCTCCTCACCCGTGATATTTTTCCGTCTTCCCGATGAACCCTTGGGTTGACGAAAAAACCTGCAATCATCGCGACACGGCAAGAAAACAGCAAAGGATTTCGTCGCCTAGAAAACAAATGACTAGGAAGGCGCAATGATTTTCTCGGAACCGGCTTTTTAGAACGCCATTCACCAGCACCTTTGCGATAGAAGGTAGAAATGATTGGATTCGTATTCCCTGCGTGCAATGATATCCAATGATTTACGGATGTACCGCGTATGGTGCAGTGGTTGGAGGCGCCCTGCAACGCACACGTGGAATCGATTTTGACGTTTTTCAAGGTTATTTCATTGCTTGCTTGTTTATTTATTTTTCTTTGATCAGTCCAGGCGCCCATAGCTTCATCAAGCCTTCCATCTCTACAGGGTCAGCAAAATGGTACCAGACTTGCCTGGGAGGAGAGCAGCACTGGCTTGATACGCCGGCAGGCCACCGCGAGTCATTGTAAAGGCAAGATATGCATTCAGTCACCTTCGAACGATGCTTAATGAAGTCGAATGCATGGCGCATACCCCAGCGATGGCGCAGCGATCAACGCCGAGAGCTTTATCCTCTTTTACGGGAACATCAACTCAGTTTTTAACTCCACCGGACAAATCTGGTATCAATTTGCCGATGTCAGTAGTATACAGAGCTTCGCTAGTTCCCGCGCGAGGTTGAACCAATGACGATGTGGCTCAGCAGAGTGCCACTGACCACTGACACTGCAAACATCTTCATTTCTGGCTGCATGCAAAGTTTTCCTCCTCAGTGAATGTAACATAGAAGTTAATATGGGAACGCTTGCATGAAGTATTTCAAAGTTCCAGTAAAAGGCAGAACGACCTAAAGAAATTGCACTTTCTCGCCTTTTCTGAATTCTTTGAAAAATGGACTTCAATGAAACAAAAATAAGACTGGTAGACAGCCGTTGTGAAAATATTGGAAATTCGTACTTTCTCTTTGTCTTGTATGAATGCCTTGTGCGCGTGCGATGAGAAGTGTTGATCGTTCACTAATGCCATTAAAGCCAAAAGTGATCATCTTTGCCGCTTGAGGTCGATATACAACTCGGTGAGTTATTACGTCTAATTTGGAAGTTGTAAACTATTCACAAGATTCGTTATCGTTCTACAAAAAATAGTTGTTACAAGGAAGTGAACACGAAGTCTGTCAACATTGGCTGTTGCTTTTATTCGGAGAGGTGATCTGGTCATCTAGGTAAGTATCTCTTAAGGTTAGCGACCTTCAAAGTGGTGGAGAACTCAGTGGTTCTATGTTAGGGATAAAGACGAGATAAACGGCTTAACAACGAAACCAAACGCTGGATGTCGACGAGTGAATGACTGAGGCGACGTGATAAACTGTCACGAAAGGCATTAGCAGTCTTGTGGAAGTTAGTGACTAAACGAATGAGTGGACGGATGATTAGATGTGGAATCGGACTCGTTCGCTTTTTAGCGCAAACACGAGAAGTGGCTACGATGTGTGCTTGTTTTCTTCGCTGCACATCAATCGGTTTCTTAAGCATTAATCGTTGGCCAATGACTAGCAGGTTTTTTTGTGAGAATTTTTCTTTCGGCTGCAAATGTCAAGTTTAATGGGAAGGAAAAGGAAAAGCTCGAGCAGGACTGGATACAAAGCCTTAGAGGAAGAAATGGTCATATTGTAACTTTATGCTATTAAATTTTAATGCGCTTTGGATTATGTGCTTTCAGCGCTTTTGCGACGATTTTTTTCCGGGTTCTACTGAATGAGATCATGAAGACCCACGCGGGAAAAGGAAACAACTGTGATGATCGACTCGAGTCAATTCGGCTCTGAAGAAGGCACAGGCGCCGGAACGTTAGCCGAATAAAGTTTTCTTCTCAACATCCATGTGTTAGCTTATCAATGGAAAAACGCATATGTTTTTTAGATTAAAAAATGGTTTTTATAGCTTGCAGAATTTTTTTTATAAGCTGCTGGAATATTTGGGACCTTCCTTTACAAGTTTTTTTTTCAATTCCTTTTCGTTTTTTCGGAACTGAAACAAGACCACGTGTGGCGCAGTGGTTGGAGGCGCCACTGCAACACACACGTGGAATCGACTCCAGCTTCCATGGCTCACCAAGCCTTCCATCCCTCCGGAGTCGGCAAATTGGTACCAGATCTGTTTGGGAGCGTAGCAGCACTGGCTCGATACATCAGTAGGCCATCGCGAGTCATTGTAAAATTCAGATATGCATTCAGTCATCTCCAACGATACTTAATGAAGTCGAATGCATGGTGAATCGCTCAGGAATTGATCAACGCCGAGAGTTTTATTCTTTATCCTTTATTCATTGAAACTGCAATGTCTCTAATTCGTTCTTGTTGGATGGGCCACCAGTGTTTTCTCGGAATGTATCAGTTCGGTTGATTTCATGTTCATAAGCAATTTTCTCATTCACATGTCTTCTGATTTGTCAATTGCCTTTTAGTTTTTTACGACCTGAAATACTTAAAATGAAGAGAAGCTAAGAACAAACATGTGCCAGGCATCACTGCTCATCTTGAAAAGACCGTGTGGTAATACTGTAAATAGTTTCTGTAGTTATCAAGCTCAGTAACTTACCACGATGAGAAGCTGAGAAGGACCGAAGACGGTAAAGAAAATGGGTCCTTACAGGCATAAAAGGTACGATTTGGAAGAAGTTACAAAGATGCCAGCATGAAGCACAGCGGTTAAAAGGGCAGTGGGATACACGCTGACTACTGGTTCGATTGTGCTTTGAGCTGACCAAGCTTTATCCCAAGATCAACAAATGGTAGCATACTTGCTCGCAGAAATTCCTTATACTGCACAAAGACGGGTAATTGCGTATGGTGAAGGCTAACACAAAATTCCATTAAGGATCAAGTCGTTCAGCGATTAACGAATCAGCGAGTAGGGAAGACGACAATGTCCCAGGTTACAGCAGTTCCACGAAGTATCATGTTAACAGCGGAGCGGAAAAGGAAACGAATAGAAGAACCGTTATGAACCGCATGACTTGTGAAAATGGGTCAACCATTAATTCAAATGCATGCGATGGTAAGGTGAAAACTAAATAGTAGGTTCAGTGGTAAAGGAAAACGAACGCGTAAGGAAAAAACGTTAAAAAATTTTCAAAGCCTAAAATGAAATATCGGCCCAGTTCAAGGCAGTTCAGAAACAGGACACTAGCAGATTAGTGGGTAAAGTGCACGGTATCACATATGTTCTTTTAGTTCCACCTCATTCCATGGCAAACAAACCCGCCAACTCTCTGAGGGCGACAATTAGCGTTAAGTTGCTACTTAAAAGAAGAAACTTGAGACTTTTTATTACTTTTAATAGAGTCTTATTTTAATGTACTAAATAATAAACAACACATGAAAAAATCAGAACGGAGAAGTGAAATGAAATTCTCGGTTGTTCGACCGCCATTCAGTTTAAAAGAAGGTGATTCTATTCTACTCAGCCAATTTCATAACTGTTAAAGAACTTTTAGGAAAAATCCTCCTCCGGCTGTCAATCGGCTAACACCGATGATTTGCTCCCGAAGGAATAAAAACTTGTCTTGGCGCCCTTTCTCATTATTCAGTCGTTTTTGAAACAATTTCTGAGATTTCTACAAAAACGGGCGTGAGGAAGGCGATTTGTTTGGTCTGACCTTGTTCATTTCCTGCGCCTTCATCTTCTGATCTTAACGCTTAAATTCTTGACTCTTTCACAACTATCAGTTAAATTTCGAGGAGTGCGGCTAAGTTGTTAAAAAGTCTGACAGGAGCTCTAATGTATGAAAGGCAAGGACTTTGGTCATGTCATATTTGAACTGTCCTTGATGGTCGAAAACTCGTTCTCGTACCTCGATGGAGTAGAATACTCAGGATTTACCGCACAGGGTAGAGTCATCCAGACGTATCTTGAAAACATCCTACAAATCGACTGGGCAATTTATGAGTGAACTTTGTTTTTTTTTGGGAATTTTTTTTATTCATTGCTACGAAAACGTCGCAATATATTCTAATTGTGACGGTTTCGCTTAACGTATAAAAAGTTGTAGTTCTCATGAAAGGCCAGAAGTAATAAAAAGTAGCCGTCAACTTTTTACGGTATCTAGAAATGAGTCATGGCTTCCGATTCTAATACTGAAGCAATCGTCATCAATGCTCGTACGCTACCCATAGCTTACTGTAAGTGATAACTTCGATCAAGGCATGGTTCAGTGATATTCTGAATGGACAAAGGGAGGCAAATTTCTCGGCGTTGTCGCTCCTGCTTTTCATTGAAGTCATTTGGAATTCACTAAAGATGGCTGCATATTCCTCTACCACGTGTTAATAGGTTTTCAGCTAAGCATAGCTTTACTTCAATCATCGTCTTCCGTCCTATGGATCGAATAATTATCACAGGACCTTCGCATTGTTCATTTTCCAGGCTCACAGCTTCTGTTTTAAAATGGCCCTTCCAACTACAAATATTTTCACCGTTTGTAAAATTGATAGTACTGCAGGATTAGCAGTAGTTGCAGGTCTTCTCCATCGACTTTTTCATCCCCACAAAAAAGTGGGCAGGAAAAAAAATTTCTGTTGGTATTCACATCACCTTTAGAGATTGATGACACCAGTAGAAGTGGCACTATTTCAATCATTATGTTGCTCGAGATTACGACCTTCGAAGAAAGGACAACGTTTAGTCTCTAGAAAATCGGGATCCTACTGAGGCATAAATAAAAAAGCAAGAGAATCTGAAAAATATTCGAATTCATTCTATAACTTCGAGGAAAACACTTCAAAAAGTTGGTCCGATTTCGCAATAGTCAGCGCCTCAGCAATTCTCAAGGCTGTAATCAAGTTTATGGTTCTTACAACATAACCAAACCCGAAAGCGAACAGCTCATGGCGATTATGAAGCACTGAAATCAGCTGCGTAGGACTAGCATAATGTGCGATGTGAAGACCTGTCGTCCAAGTGACTACAATAAATTTAATAACAGAACGTTCACCTTTTATCGACTACTTGCAGATTCTATTAAAAAATATTTCATCAATAAAATGAGTCGATATTATGATGAAGAACAGTTCTAACCTTCTGCAAATGTGAAGCGTTTCATGGAGTATGGACGCAATGCAAGGAGCCTAGGAAGAGATAAGCTGGAATCAGCATAACATTTGAAGACGAGGCATGCACATATAAATAAACAACAAGTTAAGAGGATCTTTAATTTAATCAAGGTTGACGATCTTGTCCGCAGTGACATAAGTACGCGTTCAAAATCATCACAGAACCTGTGGACAAAGGATAAAAAAGATAGAGCTCTCGGTGTTGATCAATCCCTGAGAGATCCATGATACATTCGACTGCTCCAAGCATAGTTAGAGGATGAGACGCAGTGGTCTGGCGATGTACCAGGTCAGTACTGTTATCTTTTCAGACAAGTCTGCTACCATGGTCCCATTATAACGCAAGTGGTTCACTGAGTTCGAATGAATGGAAGACTTGGTAGTCCGGAGTGCGGGAGCGAACTAGTACTACGTGAGTGGCGCTTGGTCCCTCTAACCACTGCGCTAAACACGCCCTTCATGAAACTTTCGGATTAGAGGAAATATCTCGCATATTTATAACACCTTTAAGACAATAATCGCTGAAACAGGAAAGAGGTAAGTGTGAATATGCATGGCGTATCCACTACTGGATCGTCACTGGAGGGTTGGTTGAGTCCTAGTGAAACCAGCTTATATCACTCTATCAATTAGAGGTATCACCGGAACACTTTATGAATCCAGCTGTGGTGTTTACGTGTAAACGGGAGATCCTACAAATGTAGCAGGAAGTGATGCTTTACGAATGCAATTTCTGAGGGAAAAGTGAAAAGTTTCGCCTAAGCAAACCCAAAGCTCTTCGCAGGGTTGATGAATTAGTGTTAGTGGTGGATTCGTCTAAGGGAACAAAATCATTGCGGTTGTTATAAAAATTTATTTCGAGAACTTCTATAATGCTGAGATATTTGCAAAACTGCAGACCGCAGGTGTCTGTCCGGAGTTTTTCAAATATCTCGATATTACAGAGGTTATATTTCGCAACATACCCTGCCTTTAAAAAGAATAGGCAGAAAATAAAAAGGTTAAGATATTCGGAGAACGTTTCTACTCCTTTCGCTTCTTCATAGCGGGAGTGATTCGTGTCAATCGGATACAGGCATTCGTTCTTACGAAGTGGTACTTAGTGGTCGCATCGAGTCAAATACAGTAGAGTGGATCACTACTCAAACGAACTAACCCAACTTGGCAGTGTGCTTTAGGAGGCACCGTAACGTTGGGCGAGTAATTCTTTATAACCTTGTCTTAGCTCATCAAAAAAATAAGTATTTGTACGAATGCTAAATAAAAATTGGCTTTTAAAAACATCAAGTTAAAAGATCGGTAGGTTCCTGCTGGTGCTTGTACAGTCTGAGTCAAATCGCCTCTGTAATAATCGGAATGGTGTCGAATGCATGGCGCATCCCTGAGTGATTGACCAACACCTACTGCCCCAATCATTCTTCTTCATTGTATATACATTAACCATATTATATTATTATAAGGTTTTTTAAATTGTAAGAGAACAGCACTAGGTCCACACCAAACCTATGAAAAGTACCGCACAGGCTCATACCAAACTATGAAAAGTACTGTACATAAGTATTTGCATATCACTAGTCTGCTTAGCTGAAGCTCACAGAAATCAGATATCTTACAAATATTGCGAAAATGCATCTATTTACATCAAGGAAAACAAGTGGGAAAAGCAGTAGTTACCGTTTTAAGAGAAATTTCTCATTTAACTGGAAATGTTATAGCTATAGTTAAGAAAAAAGCTAAATCATACTGGATCGAACGGTCAACTTTTTTAACAGAGTTTATGCAACAATTAGAATCGAAAAATGACACCGGGTAGGACAAAGAACGAGGGACATCAATCATTTTATTATAAAACTTCAAAGTTCTTCCGACTATCAGAGAAAGCAAGTTGATATTTATCACTGAATAACCGCATTAGTGAACGAGTTGTAAGACAAAAAAGAAGAAAAAAAGAAGAAGAGGATTTCGCCGATGACGACGAAGTGCAGCGATTTCTTTCATTCCATTCACTGAATGAGATTCGTCGATTGTTCTCTGAGTCGTTAACGACGTAAGAAGAACGTCGCAGCTAAGGACGTGACTGGCTTCTTCATTGTCGTCGTTCAGCGACAACACAGCCCGCTTAAAAACGCTCGCATGAGTGTAGACGTGGATTCTCGGGATGCTGGCTATAGCATCAACGAAAACGACAATCACTCAAACGAACTGAACTAGAAATTCTAGAATGTTCTTCACGAATTGTCCTCTTGCCAATGCAGTTTGCTTCGTTTTCCGCTGCCTCGTTGACTGTTGTTGCTGTTTAATGATCCACAGTAACCACACCATTATTGATGTTATCACTATTGCTATAAAATCTTACTATCAATGTCATTATTTCACCATTTTTCCAGACGAAACATCATACTTCGGCAAGTGAAGGTATTCGTAAAGGGATAAGAGAAGTAGAAGTCATTTTCTACTATCAATCGACTTGACGCAGGCAGAATTTACTAAGGGTTCTGTCACCATATTCAAAACATACAGCTGACATTTTTCCTTGTTGGCTGACAAGAACGGCTGCGGAGTAATTGGTGATATAGAGTTTTCTAACTTACTTGATACTTGATACTTGAATGGCTCATACTCACTGGCCGTGCGGACACCGGCACTATGTCCATTTTTCGGAGATTTGCTGGTTAACCCATTGTGGCTGCCTGGAATCCCGAGGCCAGCCTGGCCAAGGTCTGCCCCAGGTCTTCACTACCACAGGCAGAGTTTTTTAACGGAGGTGCTTATCGCGCACAAACTATTTATTTCAACTACATTTTCGTGAGTTGCGATGTTCTGAGAAATAAGCAAACCAGGCTTGAATATACAAGCAACCGTTCTTGCTTTAATCTTGCCTCACATACACGACTTAGCATTTTTTGTAAGGCCTCCATTTTATTGTTGCAAATTGCGTTGAAGCGAGCTGGTCTTCGGTTCGGCCCTGTGGCGGGCCAACTTAGCAGTTTATCCTTCAGATTTCGGCAAATAAGGTATTGCAAGCATTTGTCGGAAGGTATCTAGAAGGGTAAACACAACCGCTAACTTTCAGTAACATTCATAAAAGGCAGAAATTCTTCAAATGACAGAAAGTCCTGCAATATGCGCAAATCCGAAGACCCCCGTGGATGACGGATGCTAAACAACGAACGGAAAAAAGTGTTTGGATCCTTACATAGAATGATGTTGGGTTACAAAAGTATTAGACCGGATCACAAAGTGTTACGTCGGATAACTAAACGAACTGCATTTCAGTAATTTCTTTGTTAATTAAGCTAACAGGAAGATGGAATGGAAAATTTTCTGGCCAGCTCTTAGACGTTTTCCTTCTCTTCACAGCTAGATTGGTCCGACTGGATGATCCAAAGATGGTCGCCCTCGCCATGCAGGTGTTCGTTGGGAATCATCGAGTCGAGCCCAGAGGAACCGCTCTAGGCTGTCGATTTTTTAAAACATTGTTTTCCGTGTTCTATTCGAAGAAACTCAAGAGCATTTCGAGACCGAAAAATTCGGCTTAGTTGTTCACCAAAAAATTTGAATTGAGCCTTTTTGAAGAAAAAGACAATATCCCTCGAAGACTAACCAGCATTTCACTTATTTTGGAGGCTCGTTTTGGCTTATCGGATCTCTCATAATGAGAGACCATCAAGAAAATCGGTCCGACTTCTGTTCGACTTTGCAAGAGTGATTTCTGCTACACGGTGGTAGTTCAACACTGCTTTTTCCAGCTATGGTTCGAGTTCACCATCGTCGTTAGAGCTTGGGACGTCGTCCTGGGTGAGGACTACTACTCACATTCACTTCAAGTTATAATTTTTTTGTAAATTTTTGTTTTGTAATTTTTGTGACTGTGACTAATTTTGTGAAAAGGATTATATCGACGAAACCGGGCAAGCGTCAGTATTCTCTTTGAATAAAAAACTTAATGCGACACTAAGGTGCAAAAACGGGAAGTAAACGTGTTCGGTCACTCAGGGTATTAAAACTTTATCTAAAATACTACTGAAACCACTTTAGTGAGAACCAGGAAAAGAATTTCTTGCAGTGAAATGTGAATTGTTATCGCAAATTTTTTTCTAAAGTATCGAGACTCGTATCGGCCTATTTCTACAGTGTTACATCAACGAAGCTAGAGCTGACTGATGGCAAAAACGGTGGCTTCTTCTTCGTTGTTTTGTTAACAAGCCGACTTGTTTGGCATTTACTGCCTTTCTGCTTCCTTCCGAGAAAATAGCTCAAAATCAGCTGACAATTTTGTTATGACTCCAAGTTTGAGCTGATATATCCACTATATCATCTCGGACGTGTCGAATATTCGGTACTATCTTGGTATTAGCAATGTCGAAAAAAACCATCTATATTAAAAAAGTCGTGAGCTGTACACCCTCATTAAGCTTTACTTTTTATATCAGTACTTAATTAATGGGCTATTCACAAGAGTCTCGTCATATTCCACTGGTCATGTCCTCAGTGGTGCCTCTTGAACTCCTTCGGTTGGGTGGAAACGATGATTGAATAACAATTCGATTTCCCATTCATTCTACTTGATAGCTCGACTTGAAGAATCCAGCGGTAAACAATGTTGTGAACTTCTCAAGCAAGGGAGCGTTTTTAAGGTCTCGAAGCACTCATCAGTTTTATGACCTTCGTTTATGCAGCCAGAAACCCGTTCTCTGTGTAGAAAGTCGCTCTTGTCTGAAACAGCAGGTGATGTTGATCATTTCCATTTTAAGGCACTTTAACAACGATCGTCTTAAAACAACTTCGTTATGTCAGTATTTTTCATAAAATGGAATGCTCGCTAGGCCGCCGATCGAATCAAAGACTTGGTCTGTGGAAATGACGTCTGGATATATTGTGAATCCAAAGGGCCTGGATTTGAAGATCATACGACATCTTCTGAAATTTTTCACATCGACATAATAATGGGCGGCGTTCTACAATAGAACTTGGCGGAGAGTCCTGGTCACCCACACGACCAGCGATCATAAATCGAAAAACTTGTATCTAAAAGAAATGACTCCAGTTTCTCATCAGCTCTGTGAAGGTGAGTGGCGTTAGTGTTTTTTCAAGTTCTATTTAGCCGTTGAAATGAAAGAGCTTTGTATACGACATGGGACTAGAAATCACATTAATTCAAACCACACTCGCACAAGGAAGGCTTTTCCACCTGTTGCTTTGAGATTTGGAAAGAACAAGACCACCTTAGCGTACATACTGCATGCTGCTCAATACTAGAAGTGCAAAATTTGTTGAGCAAAGTAAATCTCTTACAATTTTTTTAACAAGATATATGGGGCAAAATTCAGCAATTTCCTGGTAAGTTCATTTTCCAACATTTGCAGTCGGCTCATTTAGAGCATTTCAACTGCACTAACGGTCAACCACAACTGAGATAAGCATCCTCTACTACTTTGCTCAGCAACCGCTGCATTTTCGCGAGAAACTCTTGAAAAACTCATTCCAAAGATCTGCGAGCTTTTCGAAATACATGGACCACGTTACCTGTCGATTTTAAACAGTTTTTTGAACATATCGGTAAAAATGCTCCGAAAATCTATGTTTGATAGACCTACGCAGTGTTCTCAGTCTTGCAGCACAGCAACGCTACGGTATTCCTGGATGGAAAGGGCAAGATTCTTTTGGCTTATAACAGATTTTTTATATTTTATATGACCCGTCTTCACGTCCACCGTGCGGATCCCAGTACTTCTCACATCCGATTCGTTTCCTCGCACCCGTTGTCCACGAAGACCTAACTTTTACGTGTTGCTTCGTTTGCTGCTTGAGAATTTTCATTTCGTCGTGCATGTCGTAGAATGATGGTCAAGCAATTCTCCTTGGTGTTCTGAGATAGCCGTGCTGGAACGTTCCCAACTGGATTGCAGAGAGTGATCTTTCTCCAGACAAGTCCGTTGCCAGTTTCCCGACCCCTTAGCAATGAGAGGCTTCGTTGGCCCGGAGCGGAATCAAACTAGGGCCACGCTCGCGATGACTGGCATCACTACCACTTTGCTATCTGTCCCTATAACAGATTAGTTGATTAGCTTTGCAGTTATTCAATCCATCAACTGAGACCCTACCTACCTACCTATTCACGACATATTGAAAGCTACTATCGTCCATAGCACAGACACACTTTGAAATGTTTCGCAGCTCATGTTGAGTCTAGTTATGCACTTTTTCCACTTTTCCACTCTACACGATAATCACGATTCATCACTGTGATCAGGATTTCAATAACATTCAATTGCAAAGAAACCACAGGTTAAAAAATCCATCCGAGAAACGGAAACTGTCTCTTTGTGATTTACTAGGAGCAGAGAAAACCTTTTGAAGAGTCAAGACGGTTGGAGGAACATACTCGGTTCAGCCAAACTACAGTTCAGCATCATTGACTACTTCGACTACAAATGACCGTGGTTTAGCGAAAATTTTCTAGAAAAACGCAGTTTAAAGTTGTGCAAGACCTTTTTGGAGTAACTTGGAAAACACACTTTCTATAAACCTCGGCACAAATGGTTGATATGTTTATTCATAGGTCCAGATGAGTTGATCTTGTAGAGGTGATGCGATGTTGGCTTGGTTGTCATTGTTGTTGTCGCTGTTGTTGTTGTTGTTGGCTGATGGCTGACGTTTAGGCGATTTCGCCTTCCTCAGAATTTGGGCCTATTTTATGTAACACTAGTCGTATGCTCAGTGAAATATCTATAATATAATATTAATGAAGATCAGATTTTCAAGTAAACGCCATATTGATCAAAAGGACTAATCACCTGGCTGTTACGAGTGGGTCTGCCCACGCGTTGCTCACGTGAGGTAGCGAGCAAGACACACCCCGCGGTCGAAATATCATTTTCAAATAGGGTGACAGGTCACGTGTGATAGTGAGGCATGCGTCTTTCCGGTTCATCTTTGGGCTTTTGAAATTTATCCAAAACGCCTCAAGAGTTTTGCGCGTTGATGTTTTTGATTCCTGCGCTAGGATCCGCACAGTCACTTCAAAATCATCGCCATTGTGCTTTTGTGTCCTATGCGTACCTAGAAGAGTGTTTAAATGGATTTTAGCTTTTCCATCTAGATGTTCGTTTTATGCGGACACAATGTGGTCTACCCGTTTCCCTAAAGTATTCCTCACCGAATGACTTACATGAGACTAAGCATATTGTACCTGAATTCATGCGACTCCTGTCTCTCCTGTTTGGACAGATCATAAAGTTTTCTGAGCTGCACAAACGATCACAGAGGCGATTGCGGACTTATTGACGGCGTATGACATTGAGTGGGAGGTCAATGATCGCCGCATAATTTTCAAGACCACTTTATCTTAGGCACCTCTTAATGGCGCAACTTATTTCGTTCGATATGAAGTGTGGCTTAAAAAGGAGCTCACTTAGGCTGGAAACATTGCAAACAATTCTGCCTTTTGTCTGACCCGAGTGGCTTCAGCTTTGTAGCCATTGGAAATGACTATTTTTCGACCCAAGTTTAGCGATTTTTTGGAATACACTATCGATTTTAAATAAATTTAATGTGAATATGTTAGTAATGGTATTTTATTGATATATGCGAGACGAACTTACGCGATGCTCTCGATCTTTTAGGATAATGACGTTAGGGTATTTCTGGCAAGGGCAGTATTCTTTCGGTTTGCAACAAATAAGATGACTAGATTAGTGGTTAGTCCTCAATCCTTCGGTCGAGTCTTCCATGTTTGCAATCACCTCAAACTTCTTATATTCTCCAGGTGGTGGATAAGGGAGTAACCGTGGACCATAGATCCAGGGAATGAGCTCTCTGTTTCAGCTGCGCCGATTTGTCACATACCTTCTGTATTTACGAGGAAGTGTTCAAACATGCGCCTGTGGGTGTGTTCTCGTTTATGAGAATTGTACTCTACGAGTCAATTCGGCCAAAAGCCTGCAATCAAGTGGAAAGGGAATATTTGGGAGGCGGTTAGAGATCGGTCGCCAACAAATAAGCTTCCCGTTTACTCTGGGATAGACTGGCAAGCTACCCGCGAGTAAACCCAGCCCTCACGTTCAGAGCCCAGCAGGCTATACTTGGGTATCAAAAATGCTAAACAAAGTAGAAAAACGGACTTTATTCCCCTGACCCCGAAAGAGTCCCTAATTCGGCAGCGTTGGGTAGGACGAGTACGGAGAGGCTGCTAAAATCTCAGGGCCAATGGAATGTACCTGAATCGCGAAAAATTAAGGTGACGATCTATTACTACAGTGCACGTGCACTTGCATTCGAGTCCTCCATAGAAGACTTGCTCTTGGCCATGACTATGGATTCATTCGAACAACTAGCAACCCGAATTGGGCGTGTACGATTGAAGAAATATGATCAGTACCAGATTTGACAATCTTCGCCTTCTATGCACCGACGTAAAACTATTTCGACAAAGACGAAATCGAAGCGTTATTTATGGGTGTGGAAAAGTTCTACAGAGAAGACCATACACTCTTTGAGGTTATTATTGGAAATTTCAACGCTAACATTGGACCAAGAAGAACGTGCAAAGAACGTCACATTGGGACCCACGGATTAGAATGCAACGTCTTATGTGTAATAGCTAGACTTTGTGTTATTGTTTTATATGTGTATATCTTGTCGTTACTGCTTATCGCTTTTTCATACATTGGTATCCAAATTTTCTATTTTTTTCAATTTTGCCGTGACATCCGACATTATTTCGTGTGTTTCATATTCCAGTACACTTCAAAACAAAAGCTGAAACGGATTTCTTCTTCGGCTCTCGCTCCATTATCACCTAGAGCGACTCATAGAGATATATTTCTCATCAAGCAAGAAACAGCACAGAGGCAGTGATGTCGGTTATCACGAACATGGCGCTAGTTCGACTCCGCTCTAGGTCACCCAAGCCTCTCATACCAGGGTCGCAAAATTGGTACCGATGTTCTCTAGGAAAAAGTTGCTTTTGCAATCCAATTAGGAACGCTCCAGTCCGCCTATCTCAAAACTCCAGAAAGAATTGCTCGACCATCATTCTGCGATATTCAAGATGAAATCAAAGCCTCCGAGCAGCAACCGGAGCCATACGTAACCGTGGAAGACCTTCGTGGACAATGGATGCGAGGAAACGATTTGAATGTGTGAAGTGCTGCTATCCGCACAGTAGACGTGAAGACAGGTCAATAAAATAGTAAATAAATAAAAATATTTTTCAGCACCTTAGCACCGTAAAACGTCTTCTAGAGCCAACAGAGCACCAAGCACCGAAGGTGAAAGTACCAAAGAATGCTTTTGTACAAAAGACACTATCAATTCTTTCTACTTCTGTTTAGAAAACACGAGGTGCTATTTTATTTCTTTATTTACGTACAAGCTGACGTTTCGGCTGATTTCGCCTTTCTCAGAGTCTGGAAAGGTCAAGTTGAAAGTAATCTATTCGGCCAAACACCTCCACAACCAAACAGAGAAAACGCTAAACCAAGATTTCAATCGCATTGAACAGCACACCCACCGCTTTCTATGAGTCTTCAACTGAGTATGTCGCGTGAAGACCAACCGCACAAAATCCAAATGGAAGCGTAATGTGCCCCTCCCATCAGAATAACAGTCTTATACACGCGTGATAATGAGGCATTCTTCCCTGCTGTTCATTTTCGGATTTCTGAAATTAAACCAGGAAAAAGTGGAAAAAGTGCGAGACGAAGGAAAAGTATTGTGCTCAGTATTTGGATGACCGCCTCGGGAGGAGAATAGTGGGTGGGTCAGTGTTGGTTTCCAACTCTACTAGGTCTAATGCTAAAGCAACTTTGTAGAAAAAATTCAAAGACCTTTTGAGCAAATCGCATAACACTGCTTCAAAAGCGCACAGAAATATCGCTAACGAACATCAAACAGGTCACAGTAGGATAAGTAATGTGTAAGAAAACTCAAGGCTAACCGTGTTAGGAGGCATGACTCTACCCGAAGGTGTGCGCTCGTTATTAGAATTGGGACCAAGTTTCTCACCATCTGAACCCATTTCTAAGATAACCTTGTGTAGGGTCGCATGTAATTTACGTGAACTTCAAGAAAGACTCCGCAAAAAAGCTAGAGATGAAGCGCGAAATAGGTGCGAACAACACCAAGTGGGGGACCTACCAATAGCACCATTTCCTCAGCCGTTCTTTAGACAACAAGAGCCCAGTGATGAAGTCGATTTTAAATTTCGAATGTTTACAAATGAAACCTTCAAAGTCCTTGATCACTATCGCGCGAAAAGATACAGCTCAAACCTCACTGAAGTGCAAAAACGTGGTATGCGAGAGGTAAAAGAGCTGATAAGGTTGAAAACCATAAGACTTTCCGTTAGTGATAAGGGTGGAGAGTTTGTCATAATTCTCCATCAGCTGGATGCTGAGATGACGAAGAAGCATCTTGAAGATGCTTCACTTTATCGCCCATCATCTGAGAAGGAGTTTAAAGGTAAATACCGAAAACTGAACCACGAGTGGGTCAAAATCGCAAAGGCTGCTAGTTTGAAACCATCAGTTATCTCTCAACTAAAAATTAACTTACCAGCATGTCTTCTTTTGTACTTGTTAATAAAAACTCATAAGTTAGTATCCAGCGATGATCTTGCGTCTACCGATCCATCACTGTTTAAGGTTAGACCTATCATTAGCTGCGTAGACGGGCCAACGGACAGGATAACATGCTTTATAACCCTAACATTTAACCAGTTGATGAAACACATTCCAGCCCATCTTACGAATATTCAGATGATTATGGATCGTCTACGTACTGCGCAGCCCAGCAACGTGTGCGTGATGGAGTCCTTCGACGTTACCGCCCTTTATAGAAACGTGTAGAATGACTCTGCAATGCAAGCCATAATCAAACTCCTTATACAACACGAAGAAGAAATAAACATGTTTGGCTTCAAGATAGAGCAGTTGATGGCACTCTTAAAAGAATGCTTGAACTGCTCAGCCATCAGATTGTCCGAAAAGTACTACGCTCAAATAAGAGGGTTGGCAACGGGACAACGACTGGCTCCAAGCCTTGCCATTGCGTTTATGTCTAAGGTGGAAGCATTGGTGACTGATCTCGGGCCGCTACTCTTTTGTAGATATGTAGACGACTGTTTTATCCTTTGCTCAACATAAGAGGAAATGGACAAATGTTTCGAGTTGTTAAACGCACAGTCAGAGTATATCAAGTTCACCCGAGAAAAACCGAAAGAAAAATGGCTTAAGCCAAGTAGTAAAAACATTTTAGTACATTACCTCTCTTCTCACTCCTCTCACACGAAAAGAGCGCTTGTAAGAAACATGCTTCGAACAGCAACCAACGTGTGCACAGGAAGAGAGCAGAGAGAGGAGTCCAGGAACTCGACGCGGCAAATAGCCATTTCTAATGGCTACGAAACCGTAGTTCGGGATTGGAGCAGGGAAAATCGGAGGCCCTCAAACGACAACTCTAACGATAAAATGTTCCGTTTATCCTACCCCTCATCTCAAATGATGTAAGTGCAGCTATAAAGTGCTGCTTAAGAAGGGTGGGTCTAGAAAATTCGGTGAACGTAGTTGGAATGCCACCGAGTTATCTTAGGCGCTAGCTAGTTGGTAACTGCCTATATGACCGTCTATGTGCAACGCAAAATTGCATAATTTGCTCCAATGGTAAAGACGGTGATTGTATGAGCTCGGGTCTAGTTTATCTGACCTCCTGTAAGGCTTGCGGAGACGAATACATTCGCGAAACGGGTAGACCCCTCTGTGTCCACATAAAGAAACACCTAGACGTAAACCAAATACCCCACTAGGCACGCAAAGGACCCAGAGACATAACGGGGAGGACATTGAAGTACGTGTCACGATCTTCGAACAAAAGTCGAGAACAAAGCGCGTAAGACTCTCGAGACGTTCTAGATTAATTCCAGAAATCCGAAAATGAATCGCAGGGAAGAATTCCTCATTATCACGCATGATATTGGACAGTATATAAACCTGTTATTTTGATGGGAGGGGCACATTACGCTTCCTTGTGAATTCTGTGTGGTCGGTCCTCACACGACATACTAAGTGGAAGCCTCATAGAAAGCGGTGAGTGTTAAATGTGATTGAAATCTTGGTTTAGCGTTTTCTTTGTTTGGTTATGAAGGTGTTTGGCCGAATGGATTGCTGTCAACTTGACCTTTCCACGCCCTGAATAAGGCGAAATCCGCCGAAACGTCAGCTTGTACATAAATAAAGAAATAAAATAGCACCTCGTGTTTGTTGAACAGGAGTAGAAAGAATTGTTCAACCAATGCCGAGGTTAATGGAAAGTTGGACGTGAAAGACACTATCAGTTCTATAAAGGGACAGCAACTGGAGTTTAAATGCATAAGTAGGGCCTAATGTTAATTTTTTCCGTGTTAGTGTTACAGGAATTTACAGATGGCAGTTAATTTCCGATTTAAGTTTAGCAACGTCATTGTCTTTGATATTCAAGCTACATATTTGGTCGTTGCCACCTTTGGAACTCCTTTAAATGATGTTTATTGTACCAGTTAAAACAGTTTCGATTGCTGCGGGCCCATCGCTTTGATAATAATGGTTGGTGCGTTTCATAACGTGAGACTGTTTATTATTGTTATTTGGTCAATTGTTAGATTTTATAGAATCGAAGCATGTTGGACTTTGAAGAGCTCAAAACAATGTTTGATTTGGAAGCAAAAATATACTGAACCTACGTAAGTGCTGGCGCGTGTGGCACAACGTTTGGAGGCGCCTTACAAAACATACGTGGTCGATCCTTGCGCCCATGGCCCGCCAAGCCTTCCATCTTTCCAGGATCAGCAAATTGGTACAAGACTTGCTTGGGAGAAGAGCAGCACTGGCTCGATACATCAGTAGGCCACCGTGAGTCATTGTAAAAGCCTGATATGCATTCAGTCACCTCCAAACGACACTTAGTGAAATTTAATGCGTGGCGCATTCCACAGGTATTGATCAACGCAGAGAGGTTTATCCTTTACCCTTTATACCCTAAGTGCTTTGTGTGACTAATTTTTCAGATTAGAGAGTTTCGTTCGATTAACGAGAGCACGAAACTGCTCATGAAAAACGTGGGGAGTTAAACTACCCCGTGCCATCTTGTTTTCTAAAGAACTAATATTTATTTAAATACTTTTTCGCAATACTTGTTTTCATACAATATTCATATCAACGACTATACAAGCATTATTTTATCATTATCATGATCATCATCATCATCATTATCGCTATCATACATCTGTCAACAGCAAAATAGGATGTCGCAACAATAGTAACACCAGCTGGAAATATACAGGTAGAGTTGCACGACTCGTAGGATATTAATCATGACGTGAATTGTGTTCAATTCAAACTCAAAAACGAAGAAAACTCGTCGACCTTGTAACACTTTCCGAGAAAACACTGGTTTCTTTGCCGTACTTCTTCTTATGGCAAAGCAAATGCACAAACTGCAGCCACACGTTGAGGTTTAATGACGTTAACCCTGTCATTGACACCCAATCATTTTTGTAAACATTTTTATGGACATAATTATTAATGTACAAAAGGAGTTGAGAAAATAGATCTAATGTGAATGGAAAAAACAACGAGTGTACCGTAATTGTAACGATCTTAGCCCACAATCAAATGAAATACATTGTGTTGATTGAAATGACTAGGGTAACCCAGTAGTCTCAAAAAACTCGTAAGATCAGAAAACTACTGTTTGCCTCTTTACAATTTTGTCAAATTACATGCTTTAACTCTTTCACAATCATGCGCCTGATTTCAGGATATGCTCTGCTGCGCTTTTCGGACCCTACATCTCAATTTCAGCGCGGTGCCCAAAAGCGGTCCAATGACATGCCGTAGGGACAGAGTACCCACGCGAAAATGGGCGTGTCGTGAAAGCGTTGGACCTTTCGTATTGTAACAACTAATTGCTTGTCAAACACAGATTTGTTACTGTGGCTGGCCTATGGATAGATAGCTCCACTTGGGAACAGCCATTATGACGGCAGGACCCATCAGAATAACAAATATATAGTGGAAACAAATTCTTTAACAAAAAGCAGTTAACCTTAGAGTAGTTACTCTGGTTCTTTCTTCAACCGGCGTAAACCATTTTCCACAACCCACCTCACAGCTAAACGTGAGTGTTTAAGAAGCAGATAATCCCGATCGTTTCCTATATCCTATACATCCAAAAATCTGTTCCTTTCCCAAGCAAAATTTTCTTGAAGCCTTTCGTAGCCTTTCATTTACCAGTTTGTAAGACTATGAACAAATAGATTTAAAAGACCTAGTTCACAATTACATAGTAGAATCAAGGGGACTTTTAAATAAATAAGGAAGTGAACACAGCGACGCTTAAATATTTGCAAAACTCGGAGCCCAAACCAGTTTCGAACGCGCAATTATACTTTCCAGCGTCCCACGTGCTACCCACTGCGCTACCATGGCCCTTGCTTTCTCCTTTCCTTAAGCAGTTTAGTAAGAAATAATTTAGCCATTTATGTTAGATAATAGCATAAAAGATTAAAGAAGCAAGGAATCAAGTAACTATTCAGAAAGATTCTTTGACAGCGAAAACAACTGATGTACCGATAACATCCTCGTTAAAAGGTTGTAGCGAACCAGAATTAAGAAGCGGTAGAAAGCAAACCTATAGTTTTGTTTAATACCTTCGTAGTCTTTCACATACTTGAATGGGTTTTATTTTGAAAAGCGCTGATCGACCTTTTCTAAGAAGGTGAAAAAAAAGTTTTTACATGGAAACTCACTGCACTCGTTTACTGGCGTTTCTTCCTCTGCGCAGCAGATAAAGTAGACGTTGTCGAAATTCCTTGTTCAACGTTATGTAGACGAACAAATTAATACCAGCATTCAATGTTTGTAGCCATTCGGATGGTTTCGAAACGCTCATGAGTACCTCCGACAAAGAAAACTTTTTATTTTCTGTTTTTATACAAAATATTTGCCACGGTTACGATGTGTTTTATCGGTTCAGTGATGCAATCCAATAATTGTGAACTCATGATGAGCATTGCCCATTCCAGAAAAATCTTTTAAAAAAAGATTTGCAACTAAGGAATTTTTTCCACTACTGAACGTAGATATTTGATTCCCTGTCGAACTTGTCTGGGAAAAAATCACTTTCCGCAATCAAGTTGGAAACGCTCCAGCCCGGCTATGTCAGGATTCCAAGGAGAATTGCTCGACCAGCATTCCACGACATTCAAGATAAATTGAAAATCCTCAACAATCAACCGAAGCTATACGTAAAAACTTGGAAGGCCTTCGAGGAAAATGGAAGCGCGGGAACGAAACGAATGTGAGAAGTGCTGGGATCGTACAGTATACGCGAAGACGGGTCAAATGAAATAAAACAAAATAAACAAAAGGTCTATTAAGTAGACACAAATAAATTTGCAGTTATTAGCAGCACTCTGCAACGAATGGAGTCTTAAAAAACCAAAAAGCTTTTGTGAACGAATCAATTTCTCAAGCTGCGCTCACTTGTTCTCCACATAGCTCTTTGAAAGTCCTTAGGATCAGTGTAAAACAGCGTAAATTGAAGTCAGATTGATTCCGCAAGCAAAAGTTAACAGTTTCTTTTTCTAGGACGAATATTTTTTCTGTAGACCAGCAGCTTATATCCGTTCCTGTTTAAAATTTTGTAGAATTCCATAAAATCCGTAGCCATGATTTTTCCAAAATCAATAGGCTACTTTTTTCAGAACTGTTTCTGTAGAGGAGCACATCACTAATATAGAGAGAAGGAAAAAAATAAATATTGCATAACTATAACTTTTAGATAAACAAAACAAAAGACCTTACCTTTCCTACGTAAACTTTGTAGAGTGATTTGAAATTCGGCACTGAAACGAGTACAGCAGAAAGTACAGAAATAAGCAGGTAATACCGAATTGTATCCACATGATGTTGCGCTTGGCATCTGTAAAGTATAGATGAGATCAGCAGCAACATTTTCAACGCGTTCTTTAAAAATGATGTTGTTATTTGCACATGACATTGTCGATGAAGGATTTTAATATTGGAAACAAGTGTAGCAAAGTTGTTAAGAGGTCCCGTTGCGAGCGCATGAGCTTTGGTTTGATTCCTACCTCCGGACAGTTAAAGCCCACATCCCTTGATCATTAAACAATGCTACGAATAGACTCCAATGCATGGAGTGCATGATCGCATGCTATAAGGACTGATAAACGCTGAACCCATTATCGCTTTATCTACAATAACATACACTAAAACAACAGGTGCTCTAAAGAAAGCCGACAGAAATAAAACGGAACATGTGAGCGGTGGAATTCATGTGCAACGTTGGCGAAACGTTCGTTTAGTGTACCAGTCTGACACGTTTAATACTTTATTAATCCTCGAAATTAACTCATAAATGGAGGTTCATTTCAGCCTTTTTTTGCAACAAATGTGTTTCCACGGTTTGTTGTGTATAAGTGCTTAAAGGTTCTGAGGTTCTGGGTAAAAATTCCAGGCTCATTTTCAGATTGTCGGACCCCGACAGGAATTAACTCAGCTGCAGATCTTAGTCCGACTGTCAGGAGTAACACTTGTCGCAATGAGTGTGACTATTGTGGTAATTGCATAATTTCGTAACTTCACACTAAGAGGAAAAAAAGCAAACGTCATAGTAACATTTAAGTACTTTTTTGGAGCTGGGAATTAGTGCAATTCGATCGAATTGTTGAAATCACATAGGGATTTTTTTGGCTTAATTTAAATAATATCGAAGCTTTTCATGTTACATGCCTCATGCCTATACAATGACTTGTAGAGGTTAAAGAACTAAGAAAGCCAGTGTTTCTCCAATCTCAGATTTTCTAAAACTTACTATTATTTTGTCAGTCTGGATGGGTTGGATATTATTTTCACTTGGAGCGAAGAAGCGAGTGGACGATCTTGGGCGTATTGTGCAGCAACTCTAGCAGCTGTGCTGTATGCAGTCCAATATTACTTAGTTGGATACTTGGACGACCCCTCTCTATTGGATGTGCGAAACCCAGCATGAACTCCATTTTTCGGACAGCATAATTTTTTTTTCGGAGTTTTGCTGGTTTAGCTATTGTGTTTCCCTGGAGTCCCGAGGTCATCTTCGCCAAATTCTACCCCAAGTAGTCGCCACCACAGGTACCCGCCGTTTTTGTGGATCAGAGAGAGATTTACCACCACTCGACTAGTTTTGTACCAGAACGGAGACGGATCATGGTAGTGGTTTACTATTATTTCGGCTTTCTGATGGAAACGTCGGACTCCTTCTCAGCTTGGAAGACCCTACCGGGCGATGAATCCTCCCTTGTAACAGCCCGACACCCACGAACATCTCCCAACCACGAAGAGACGGTAAAGCATTGAGAGGCAGTCCTATATTGTTGTAAATATTTTAGAGTTTCTGTGATTACTCACATTTCTTCTTTAGGTAACAGTTATGAGACTATGAAATGAATTGAGCAATGCCGAACCCCTGACAGCATGCGAACAGTGATCGTCTATGTATTTACTTAAAATCGTGTTCTTTCGCTTACGGATTTTTTTTCATCGTTGCTCTAGCTTTTGCATAGGCAAACGCGTTTAATGTTGTCGACAGAAGATTGCTGACAATGCACGAAATGTAGATAAAAGCTGAGAATGCCGTTCCGAATGTAGATTTTCGCCCACAGTTATAAGTTAGTGAATGATTGTCACTGAGAACGCACATTAGACCCAATAATAAGACGACAATGACGATAACTCCGCTAAGAAGTGGCAGTAAGATGCACCTAAAAGAAATTATGGATTACATCTTATTCAGTAGCTAACTGCTTTAAGTTTTCCATGGTTTACTTAATTGATCGATCGATTAATCTCTTAAGTACCCTCCAATTAACCTAAACACGAAAACAATTTGAATGGTATCGTCAAGTTCAGCCCATTTATGGAGTACTTATAGGTCTTGGAGCTAATGTCACTTACCTCATATATCGTCGATTGACACTGATTCGATAAAAAAATGGAAACATTATAGCAATGAATCTTTCCATGCCCATCCATAAAATTGTCATAGCAATCAATACGTCACCTAAAGTTGTGAACTGAACTTTTGTGCTGATGATTCTCTGAATTTTAAAGTTTATCCTAAGCGTGAATAAATGTAAAAATTTTTTCCATTATTTACAAAACTGTGATTTTCACTGTTTCTGACTATCTCCAGACAAATCTCTGAGGGATTCAGTGATTTAAAACTTGATGGAAAAGCTTAAAAATATTTTCAGTGGATGATAATTGGTCATGAGGGCGAAACTAAGCGCTCAAAGTTTCTTAAAAGTTTGAACAAAAAAATCTTCTCACTTTTACCCACCTATCAACTTTGACTGTAATCCAATGTCCAGCGCGCACTCAGCACTGGTCTTAAGTGGAATCTTGAGTGTGCTTGTAGCTGTGGAATATAATTGAATTTGCTCAAATCCTGTATAAACAGTGGATATCGAATAAATCAAGTCAGCAACAGACAGCTGAATAAGAAGCTAAAAAAACTGTTCATAGGTGACGGAATTTTTAAGCATAAAAATGGTTTGACCGGTGGACGAGTGAACCACACTGCCAAGGGTAAAGCACTGCGATTCCAAGCACAGTATACTCCTCATCTGATCAGTGATCGTGTTTTAAGTGGACATGCAAGACATTTTAAGAGGAGTTCGCTCACTTTGAATCGAAAAGAGTTGTTTTCAAGACGGTCAAAATTTTGACGTTGGAATCTTTCTACTTTCGCTTTTCTCGTGCATACATGTAGAGCAGGTAGACGAGTAGTAAGTGATGCCGTGAAGAAATTCTAGCCCGGCCATCCAAGGGCTTGAAGTAGAATCGGCTCGATAACATTCAAACGACATTCATAAAGAAAAGGGCAATCCTTAAGCACCATCAGAGCCTAGGCGCGAAGAGTTCTAAGACCTTCGTGTAAGATAAATGCCAGGAAACGATTCCGAATGTAGGAAGTGCTGTGATCACATCAACGATGTGTTGGCGAGTGGTGTATGCACGCCCTATAACGACTATCGGAATGTTTAAGGAGAACCTACTAATATTAAGCAGCATTCAACAACACTCATCAGAAAGTCCAAAAATTCTCTGGCCGAGACTAAGCTCAAATCTGATGGTGAGCATCGTGGATAATGGGTGCAAGTGATCGAATCGCGTTAATGAAAAGCTGGGCTCAGCACAGAGCATGATTTTAGGCCACGTAAAATAAGGGAAAAATAAATTAAATGCTTGATCATCCATGTTTTTTAAAAAAAATCATTGCACAATTGATTTAATCGTGCATAATTTTGCATAGAACTTTAGTCACATAGGTCCTACTGAAGGTGTTCTCAGTTGTTTTCCTTGCATCATTTTTCAACCAGCGTCGCAAGCATGTCGTTACTATTCCTCGTTTTAATAAACAAACTATTAGGACCGTCACTATGGCCCGTATTTTTTACGCATTTGATGAAAAGCCGCTACTGGCTGTCAAAACAACAATGGATCAGAAGGCAGCCCTGTTGCTCGAAGTGTAATCACCATTGAGAAGATGCCACCTGATGGTATTGCCTTCTAATGGGATCTACCATAAAGTATAACCCAAGTAGAACTGCAGCGTGTCCACGCCTTGTTTCAACAAAATAGAGCGTAAAATTTTCGGCAAGGATGAAGTCCTCAAATGTGATCAGAGCTTGCGACAAGTCTAAGAGGTGACCGAATGCATATGTTCTCCATAAAATGACTTGTACAAGTACATTAAGCCAGTGTTCTTATGTTTCCAAGCAAATTTGGTGCCAACTTTGGACTGCGAAATGTTCGGGTCGAACAAAACCACATTTTTAATATAGACCACCTCTAACTGCGTGATACGCACGCTTTTCAACAGAAGGGAGAATTGAAATCGAATCCTAGACGATCGTCTATTTGACCAGACACTCAATTTTGTTCGGAAGATGGTCCTCGTAAACGACAACTATCCAGTTCGGTCTGCTTCTCTTCGCTCCTTACGTTTTTGATGAACGAACTGGGTCTTTTTCTAATTTATGTGTAATCCAATGTAGTCCAATCGTTTTTCACGCTTCATTGAGCTTATTGATTATCATCTCTGCTTCGTTGACACTTCTCGAGATGACGACCACATCGTTGGCAAGCCAAGATTTAATAGAAATTTTTCTTCAATGCGCATGCTTTTGTCATCTCTAATGATTTCATTAACCATTATAGTGCGGCACTAAACTGAATTATAATAGCTATGTGGTATCATTTTGTAGAACCCCTTTTCTTGTGGCTATGGTTAGAGATTGATAGAAAAGCCGTAGTGCAGTTCCCATAGCAATCAAATAGAGTTTTTACGTAGGATGAGTCTACTCCATTGTTAAAGAAAGCTGATAGGATTGCGTTTGTTTCGACACAGTCGAACGCTCTTTCTCATCGTCAGAAGTAAAGACTAGGGCTAGGTAGTATTTCCGACAAGTTTCAATGAGCCCTGGACATGGTTTGCATGTGCTCCATGCAGAATCCCTGTGGAAATCGTGCTCGTTGCAACAGTTGCGCCTCATCCAGTCTCCTTAATATAGCAGCAAAATAATTTTATGAACAGCTTATAGACTGCATTCACCAGGCAAATAGGACGATAATTACGAAGATCCTTTTTGTCACCTTTCTTGGGCAGGACGAACGTGTGCGACGTTTCCCACTGGTCTAAGGTTTCTTCTTTTTGAAATTAGGATGTCACATGGTTTCCGAGAAGTAAATGTAAATTGTGGCTTCCAAACAGAAACCGGCGATGATATTATCGGATCCTGGAGCTGGGTCTTTTTTCATGCATTCCATCTCAACTCGAACCTCAGAGAGAAGAATTACAGGTGCGTTTTCTCCCGCACAGATTTTAGTGTTTAGGGCAGGAATCACCGAACGGTAAAGAACGGGGTGGAATTTCCCCGTCATTAATTTTACATTAGGGCGAAAATTTAAGTGATTCTACCTTTAATTTTTTCAAGATAAAAAAAGTAGGCAGTAAATAACAAGTTAAAATTGTGATTGTAACTGCGGCCTTAGCTTAACTGGGTTCTTTGCCGATTTGGGCCCCCCAGATCAATCCCGCTGACGGGTGATTGCTGATGGCAAAATATCGGTAGAACTAGCTGAGAGGCAAGCGAAACGAAAGACGCACGTGGTGTGGTGGTGAACGCGCTACTCCCCGGAAAGGACAATAGCGCGTTCGTTCCCCACCGCAAACGTCTGCGGTCCGGTGTTTTGCAAATATCTCAGCATCATTGATCCTATCTTTGTTAATGGGGCTAAAAGCGAAGCATTATACTCGCACAAATCCCGATGGCAATGTTTCAGTCTGGTTACAAAGATTTATTACACTTGGCTCTCATAACCACCTATATTAGATGCATTGCAGTAGGATCAGGCCTCAGTTACATTCTCTTCTCCGGGCAACCTTTTGTGGTAAATGGAGATGCGGTCTGAACTTCTTGGTGAAAGGAACTGTTTCGAATTCAACACAACTTTTAAACCCTTTGAAAAACAGCTCGTTGTTTCGGGACAGATATTCTTTTATCTGCCAATCAAGCTTGGATAGGATTTCATTCAGAATGTTCCCTTTATATATACCTTTCTTGTTCCAAAATATGAACTCTTTCCCAGCTTACGACTTAATAGATTCTTTGAGCGACAAAGGCTATGATCAGATCCAATATAGAATGATGGGAGTACCTATGTGTCAAGTAAGCACCATCTGAAATTTGTCTGAATAGGGTTGACCTCCGCATGAGTCTTGCCATCTAGGGACTCATATCTCCAGCGACGGCTTTCTTCTTCGGAAAGACGAGTATCTATGGAAGAGAAGTTCTGCAGGCAGCTTTTGCAAAATGGTTTCCATTCTTATTTGATTTTCTTAATCCGAATCCTCCGATTCCCTATGCACTCTAGTTGGCCTTTCCTATGTTGGCGTTGAATTCGCCGACAAGAAATTTGTAATACACTTTATCTTCACAAGTAACCTCATCAAACTGATAACAAAGCCCATATATTACGCGCTCAGTAGCTACATCACTTGATAAGTAGTAGTAGGTGGTAGTTGTCTTCTTATGAAGTTCAAGTTAAAGGCGGTGTAGCATGCGAGAAGAATGGGCCTAGTACCTGTCGATGAGATTTGTACCTCTTCTTCGCCGATGGCTAGGGTCCCGTTTATTAGTTGGCATATGTCAGTCTTTTTTGGCTTTTTTTCGTAGGACGATTGCATAGAGTTTGATGCTAAGTGCCGCTTTAAGAAATGCATTAAGGTAGGGGTCCATGGAGTGTTCTGGCAAGTATATGTGTGTAGTAAGAAACTTTCTGTATGACCTCTCGCGCTTGTATGTTTGCTAGATCTGGTTCGATTGGCGTACACCTCCCACGTATACCCTAGAAGCTTAATGACTATAGAAAACAACATAAAGGATGAATTAGCCAAAAAAAGGAGAGCGGCTTGGGCCGCATTTGTGCCTCTCAAAGAAGCCACCGACCAGCTAAGGGACCCCAAAATCCGCGCTAACCTTTCCGATTCCACAGTCCTCCCATTGCTCTGCTCTGCAGCAGAGACGTGGGCTGTTAATTTGACCATTTCAAAAGCACTGCGCAATACTCATTGAGTGCTTGAATGACTTCTTCCATGGGCACGCAATATTTAGCTTGAATGCGAAGGTCTAATTTTCGAAACCTATCCCAACTTCGAGAGCCAGCAAAACACTCATGATAGCGGATCGTTGGTGATCCGATCATATGATGTAAAGAACAAATAAAGAGTATTGTGAGGTAGGATCTCATTAGTGTGCAGGCGTCCGCTAGGACGGACAACAAGTTTCCAACCAAATAAGATGGGACTCGTATCTCCTTTCTGTGTAGGATTAGCTTATACCTTTCGGGTACATGTGTAACGTGCGAGTTCGGGCTTCGGTATATGCGCATTAACAGTTCACCATTTAACAGTAGCAGACACTACGGTCGTATAACAGCACGATCAAGTGACTGGCAAGAGCATAAAATGCTACCAAGAGTTGCTACGCACGAGGAAAGTCCACGCTTGTTACGAACATCTTAACGAAGAAACCGTGAATATAACCACCATACTGTGGCAAAGATCGGCTCAAGGTACATGAAGATAATACTTATCTAAACAAATTATTAAATCTAAGCAGCTTTTCACGAAAACACCGTATACATTGACAGCTGAACATACGGGGTGCTTTGCATGTGTACAACTAAGGAAAGTTGAAACCCTTTTTTTTGCTTATCGAAATCTCATGAACAACATCTGGAAAAGGTAGCAAATGTTTTGATCCCAGAGAAAAGGATGTTTTTTCCAAACTAGACTTGTGTTGATTCTTTGTAAAAGCTGAACCTCATCAAGAGGAAATCTCCGTTTTTCGTGAGCAAGTACTATTTGCAACCACACTTTGCACTTAAGAGTACACTCACTTGAGATTACGACATCAATGAACTACTAGAAAGCATTTTTTCACCTGCATTTAACACTTTTAGTCATTCTAATTAAAGAGAAAGGACTTACCACATATTTCATTCGAAGCTCACGATATCCAAGGAATACCGCCAGACCGATAAGGTTGGATATGACACACATGAGCGCGATTGCTGTGTTCACAGTACGGTAGCTGATACGATCTTTGAAATCGATAATATCTGAAGCGTTGACAGTCTCATACGCGGTATCCATCCTAAGCTAAAAACTGCAATTATTTTAAATGTAATGAAGGTATGTAAAAAGTTCAATGAGATAAACGACACTCGCGCCTATTTCTGAATATTCTTCAAGCTCTTAATGGAATCTCTCGACGAAAAGACAACACACAACTTTCATCTCGTCGAAATTAAGTAAACTATCATAAGATCAGAAGAATGCAAGCAAGAAGGACAAGGTACGACGCCATCAGCCTGGCCGAGACGAGAAGACGCCAGCTTTTCAACGCCGTCTATGACACCGGAGAAGAACTGTTACTCGGACCATGCGACAGTAGAGGAGTTGGCGGTGTCGGCGTTCTCGTCAGCACGAGTTTGTCCATAAACATCGATTAATTCGAACAGCTTACAACCCGAATCGGACGTTTACGATTAAAAAGACATGGATCAATTCCGGCGTTGACAATCTTCGTCGTTTACGTACCAGCATCAAATTATGAAAACGAAGAAGTCGAAGCGTTCTATATGGACTTAGAGAAATTCTTCAGAGAAGACCACACATTCTTCAAGGTCATCATTGGAGATTTCAGCGCCAAGATCGGACCAAGAAGAAGGTCTGAAGAACGTCACATTGGAACCCACGGATTAGAATGGAACGAACGGGGTGATCGGCTGTCTGAGTTTATCATGGCGACCAAGACAATCCATGGTAACTCGCAATTCCAGAAGCTCTACCCTAAGCACAGGACATGGTAGTCTCCCAGTAGAAAGTGCAATGACGAAGTAGACCACATCATAGTAAATAAATTTTGCCTAACCAATGTCGCTGTTGTTCCAAAATTCTATACACTGGATCAGACTATCGTTTCCTTCGTGCAAGATTCTATTTCTCGCGGAAAGAAGAAAAAGCCGCTAAATTCAAAAAGCGTAGTTCCAAAACTACGATAAAATGGAACCTGTTCAATTCACCAGTCGGCTTTTGTGTAGACGCCATTCTTGATAACACCGGTGAGGAACACGATCGGCTCGTTCAACGTCTTCACATTTGCGCTATGAAATCTCAGAGTTCGAAAGTCACCAAGAGACGTCTGTCTCCAGAAACACTCGAGCTGATAAGCCAACGTGGAATCGCACTAACTGCACGCAACCGCGAACAAATGTCCGAACTTGCAAAGTAACGCAGACAAGCGATGAAAGAAGATTTTAAAGAGAGAAGAACAGCAGTAATAGCCGAAGCTGCAAAGGCCGGAAAAAGCATTCGCAAACCTCACCAAAGCTTCGCCAATTACAAGAACAAAATGATTCCTCTCCAGCCCCCAGACGGAACAGTCACAGCGTCCAGAAAGGCAATGGAGAAAATCATTCACGAATACTACTCAGATCTCTTCTATAGTCACGTCCACCTTCCGCCATATGAAATAATGGAGGATGGATATGTTGTACCACCAGTTCTCCCTTGCGAAATGTGGCATGCCATTTCGGCGGTGAAAAAACGAGCAACACCAGATCCAGAGAGGTTAAGACCCAGAACACCTGAAGAACCTTCTGCCAGTCCTCGTGAACACACTGGCTTGGCTCTTTACACGTTACCTGTCTGAATGGAAGGTCCCACTCAGTGGAAGACCAGCAAGACCGTGTTATTGTTCAACAAGGGTGACCTGCACGATATCTGCAACTATCGCCCAATTTGCTTGCTGTCTGTCGTCTACGAACTTTTCACTCGAGTCATCCTAAGTAGGATTGACAGAACACACTGGACGAAGGACAGCCATGTGAACAAGAGGGTTTCGAAGAGGATTTAGTACAATGGACCACATCCACATGGTAACACGGCTCATTGAAATATCGCGAGGGGACAAAAGACCGATCTGTCCCACTTTCATCGATTTACAGAAGGCCTTTGATTCAATTGAGAAGCAGTCTTGGAAGCTCTTGATAGTCAAGGAGTCTCTACTCAGTACAAAAAGATTCTTCGTGAGCTGTACAAAAATTTCAGAACCGAGATTTCACCATTCTACAACGATATTAACATTGACGTCAAGAGAGGAGTTAGGCAATGCGATACCATCTTGCCAAAATTATTTACTGCCACCCTCCAAAACGTCATGCGAATATTGGAATAAGATAATATGAGAGTAAAAATCGATGGTCGGCAGTTACACCAGCTTTGCTTTGCTGATGACCATCCTTTGAACACCAAACATTAGCCAAGTAGAACGCATGCTTTACCGACTTTGATAGAGCCTGTGGAAAGATTCGCCTTCGGCTAAATCTCATAAAAACGATGTTTATGAAAAACGGATTGGTTTCGTATGCTCCACTCACGATCAACGGAACGAATATCTCCGAATGCTCCAGTTATGCCTGCTTAGGTCGAGAACTCAACATGATAAACGAGCTAGCTCCAGAGCTGAGCAGAAGAAAATGCGCGGCTAGGGGAGCTTTCAAAAGCGTTGAGGATATAGTGAAGAAAACATAGAGCACCCAACTTCGTGCCCACCTTTTCGACTCAACGGTACTTCCTGCCTTAACGCATGCGTCAGAAACCTGGTCGCTGCGTAAGCAGGATGAAAGGTCACTCAGCGTTATCGAACGCCCAGTCGAAAGGACTATGCTAGCACTCTCCTGTTCCACATAAGTAAGAGATGGGATCTGAGGCTCCGATCTGCGTCAACGATCAAAAATCAAGGATGCCGTTCTGTACGCCAAATAGTCGAAGATAAGGTGGGCCGGACACGTAATGCGTTTTAATGACAACCGATGGACAAAAGCCGTTAGTGACTAGATTTTTCGGGATGTAAAACGTACTGCAGGAAGACCACCGACCCGATGGTCAAAGTTTTTTACGAAAAGCCTAGAAGAAAGATATGATGCTCAACCAGTCCCTAGAACGAGCAGAACTCCCTGGGCTACTCTTGCACGCGACAGGGAAAAGTGGAAGATTTGCTGGCGCCCGCTAGAGTCACCCGACGGTCAACAGGACTGCAGGTGATACAGGTGATCATAAGATCTGTTGAAAACCTCAAATGAACCTTAAGTTTTGTTCTATTATTTTGTTTTATTTCGCTTATCTTCACGTCTACTGTGCGGATCCCAGCACTTCTCGCATCCAATTCGTTTCTTGCCGTCAATCATCCACGAAGATCTTCCAACTTTACGTGTGATTTCGGCCGCTGCTTGAGGATTTTCGTCTCATCTTGAATGTCACAGAATGCTGGTCGAGCGATCCTTCCTGGAGTCCTGAGGTAGCCGGGTTGGAGCGTTCTCAAATGGATTACAGAGAGCGATCTTTTTCTAAACAAGTCCTGTGGCAATTTCCCGACTCCGGAGGAATGAGAGGCTTGGCTGGTCCGGAGCGGAATCGAACTACCACCATGCTCGTAATGACTGAAATCACTACCACTGTGCCGTCCACCCCCGGTGGTCTAAGTACAGTGTCAAAAATGCTATTGAGAGGAAGGGTGCAAAAACTGAAGTGCTGTCATTGTCTGCTAGAGGAAACACTTTCGTAATGTTGTCGTCAGCTTCTAACTTATATATAATGCGGTTTATATTTTTGTGTCAAAACGATTCAATCACTTGGTTTATGTCTGTATGACAGTCTAATGACTGGGACGATACACGCTGAGATTTCCAAATTTTCTTATCACTTAAATACAAAAATTTTCCCAATAATTCTACTCACGTGAACGTCACGGTTAGCGCTATATTCATTTTCTGGAGTTTGATGGATCGAACTGAGTGCGTTGTAGACGGCTATTCTTCTGTAAGCTTGAAATCGCATGGGACTCACTAACGACTGTGGGTTTTCGATAAGACACAAGTGCCTGGCCTACTTGATTTTTGACGTCTAGGCGTAAATGACGGCACGACACTATCTTTTGTTTTTCGATTCCATTATACGGGATACTTTTAGAATCATCCTCTCAAAAGCACGTTTGATAGCAATGAGCTTTCAATTTGCTTATGTAGTGTCCCGATTGCCTAAGGACACATGAAGAAGAAAGAGTCGCGGAGTTGGAAAAATGACAGTAAGCCAGCCGTTTGTTTCCTGTTTCCTTTACCATCATCTCTATTTTCATGTAAGCTTCACAAGCTACACTTGCTAAACTTTGGAGTTGACTTATTCATTGTAGTTTTTCCGCGTTCAAATACACGCAGCTGTAATATTTAGACCACACGACCGACTTTCTATTGACCTCGCCATTGATCAAGTAATTCTTCGTATTCTTGATGAGCAAACGCGAGGTATTACATTATTCTTTATTCACGAACCAGCCGACGTTTCGGTGGACATCGCCTTCATGAGAGCCTGGAAAGGTCAAGTTGACCGCAATCCATTCAGCCAAATACCTAACTACATAACCAAACAGAGAAAACGCTAAACCAAGATTATAATCGCATTGAACAAAGAATAGTTTCTTTGCGCACTCACCGCTTTCTATAACTCTTCCACTGAGTATGTCGCATGAAGACCAACCGCACAGGGTTCGCATGGAAGCGTAATGTGCTCCTCCCATCAGAATAACAGGTTTATATACTGTCCAATATCAGGCGTGATAATGAGACATTCTTCCCTGCGGTTCATTTTCGGATTTCTTGAATTAATCCAGAACGCCTCGAGAGTTTTGCGCGCTTGTGTTCTTGATTCCTGCGCGAGGATCGTGACACGTACTTCAAAGTCCTCCCCGTTATGTCTCTGGGTCCTATGCGTGCCTAGCGGGGTATTTGGTTCATGTTTGCCGCCTATGTGTTCCTTTATGCGGACACAAAGGGGTCTGCCCGTTTCACCAATGTATTTGTCTCCGTACGCTTTACAGGAGGTTAGATAAACTATACCCGAGCTCATGCAATCACCGTCTTTACCAATGGAGCAAACTATGCAATTTTGCATTGCACCTAGACGGTCATATAGGCGGTTACGAACTAGCTGGCGCCTAAGATTACTCGGTGGTATTTCAACTACTTTTACCGAATTCTGTAGACCCGCCCTTCTTAAGCAGCTGCACTAACATCATTTGATCATCACCGGAAGGGTAGGATAAACGGGACCTTTTTATCTCTAGAGTTGTCGTTTGGGAGGCTAGGATTTTCCCTGCACCAATCCCGAGCTACAGTTTCGTAGCCATTAGAAATGGTTATTGAAATTGGGCAGTTTATAAGCCTTTTATTTTGATGGGAGGGTGATATCTCAGCATCACTGAAGTTATATTTCACAATGTATACCCTGCCGCTAAAAAGAGTAGCAGTAAATAATTAGTTAAAATTGTGGTTATAACTACGGCCTCAGCTTAACTGTGTTCGTTGCCGATTTGGGCCTCATAGATCAATCCCGCTGACGAGTGATTGCTGATGGCAAAAGATCGATAGAACTAGCTGAGAGACAGGCGAAACGAAGGACCTGCGTGGTGCTGTGGTGAACGCGCTATTCCCGGGAAAGGACAATGTCTGCGCGTTCGCTCCCCACCGCAGACACCTGCGGTCCGAAGTTTTGCAAATATCTCAGCAATCTTGTGGTTGTATTTCGCCGAATACCCTGCCATAAAAATATCAAAACGCAGATAAAAGAAATAAAATAAAATAAAAATAATAAAAAAATAAAAAAATATAAAATAAAATAAAAAGTAAACATTATTCTGTGTTCAGTGTGATTGAAATCTTGGTTTAGCGTTTTCTTTGTTTGGTTATGGAGGTGTTTGGCCGTGTAGATTGCTGTCAATTTGACCTTTCCAGGCTCTGAGGAAGTTGAAATCCGCCGAAACGTCAGCTTATTCGTGAATAAAGAGTAAAATAACACCTCGCCTTTGCTCAACAAGAATACGAATCAATATTTAGAGTCTAATGCTTCACTGAGAAAGAGTGAAGCACTAGAACTGAAGAGCGAACACCTCATGTCAACATTGATATCGTTGTAAAATGGTGAAATTATATATTTGAAGTTGTTGCCTAGCCCATGGAGGATCTTTGCATTCGAGCACGTATATTTTAGCTACCCAACGCGTCCATAAATGATTCTGTTTCAATTGAATTAGAGAACCATCATTGCGGTAAAAGTGAGGCAATGAGGTTTTCTGCATTCATGGACATCCTGGTGTTTTGTTGCTGGTGGATGTAATTCACAGTGCTGGATCTTTTTAAAAAATTTGTTCTCCTGCATAATTCTCCATCAATTCAAGCACTTTTAAAACAGCTGAGTAAAGAACTTGTAGATAACAAACAGCATGCAAACTGTCTCACTTGTTTTCTACTGAGACTTCGTTTCTTAAACTTTCTTCTACTTCTAAAGCTTCTACGGTGAATCTTTCGCGAAGGAGGAAAAATTTCTTCTAAAGGGCTTTAACACAGTGGTGCCATCGGTTAGACAAAAGCAATTTTTTTGGTCTACTATGGGCTCATCCACATCTTCGAAGTATTTTTCATCGATCAAATCTAGAATTATGAGTTGACACGAGCGAGCTTAGCCTTTATTGGAGCGCGTTACCGCATCGGGATGTGTTTCTGACCTGAAGAAATAAGGCGTTTTATTTCAAAGTTTTTGACGATTAAACACGAACGCAAAGCCTCTGGTTTGGAAGGCAAATAAACTATAGGAAGCCTTACCTGATTTGCGCTAAATGAAAAGCAATGAGGTTAGCGACAATGAGCTATTTGAAGAAATTCCAACTAAGAAAAAAAATAGAATCTGCTGAGAGTTGAGTACTTCAGATGAAGACTAGTACCAAGTACCAAAATTTAGAATTCTATGGCCATTACCAATCCAGAAATAGAAAAGGAAAAGATTAGTGCCAACTTGCAAGAAAAATTTCAGGACAAGTATTTTTTATTATGCGATTTTTTCAAAACGCATGTTTTTATTTCTATGCAGTGAACTCTTTCTACAATAACACAAGGGTGGGAGAGTTAAACTGAGCTGAATAGCTAATAGTCACATCGTCTGCGACTTACAATGACTGTGACGAGTAAACGCGAAACTAATTGTGCTTGCATGATGGCCGAAAAACTTCTTAACCTAATAAATAGAACCGCCATTTGCAGTAAACAGTAAGTTAGCCGCTTTCAGAGATTTTAGAGCCTCAAAGTGACCGTTGACAAAATTTGACGTCGAAAGACGACAAGTAAACAAGGGCGAGTTCTCGCATACCTTCAGACTCTCCAACTTAATGTTTTCAAGATCTCGGAGCGCCAAAGAATGGCCCTACTTCGGCTTCCGAAAGAAAAATACGCCACGAAAAAAGAATTGCTCGAGGGCAAAATTCCTTAACAAAATCTGTGTGCTCATGAGACTACTGAGAAGAGCGAGATAATCAAAGATCGAGGCATTTGATTCGTCTATGATTATAGAAGAGACCATAGCAGCTTCATCGTCACTTAGTAAGGTAAAACCATCTCAAAAAATTCAAATTTTTAAAAACTAAATGGCTGCAGCAGTATTCAGTAAGCATGAAGTGGAAATTAATGCTTAATTTCAGGCTGGATTCATTTGATTTTTACGAAAACAGCCATATTCAGAAATAATGATTAGCTGAGTAGTTACTATCTAAATCTAACCTTAACTAACATTAATCTTATTTAACCTATAAGCTTTATTTAACCCTTAAGCTCTAAATTTTCTAGTAAGAAAGCTTAGTAAGAAAAGTTATCACGAAGAAGTGATGTGGAAGGACATGTCTCAATAGGAACGCAACCATGGAGATGATGATTGGGCATCACTTAGGTGATGTATACACGAAAACTCTGATTTTTACTTTGTGCTAGATTGATAGTAACATTCGAACACGAAACCCGATCAGGTCTTATTAGTATGAGAAGTGGAAAGTTAAAGAAGAAAGGGATAGCGACAATAGCATGTCACTTTGAACATTCGATCGTCATTGTTTCAGTGAATATCCACATCTCATCCTTTTCTGAAACAAGCGGTTGAAAGAGACGTTTCTTGCGGAGCTATGTCGAATTTGACGAAAAAGTGCTTATACTGAATATTGTTACAAACATATTTTGAAGGTCATGTAAAAGAGAAAAAGAATAGGACCCTTTCGTGTTCCTGCTGAAGAATTTTTTCTTTCCACTAGTTTTTTCCGATTTTTCTAAACTATTGTCAGCAATTATTCACAACTGCCAACGCCAAAAATATATCAATTGGATTACGGTAGCAAAAAGATGAAGTAATTCCATAAGATGAAGTAGAAAGTGTTGCGAGCAACAGTTATCTTTTTCTAGGTCTATGTAGAATAGCAAATAGCCGTAATTCATTAATGGATATGGCTTTTAAGTGAATAATTCACAGAAGACAAAGATTTTCCAATTTTTCGATTATGACTGGAGACATGTGGAACCATATGTCGCTTATCTTTTTTTGTGAAGACCCAAGGGCCTCATAACCTCATAAAATCCGATTGTTTAGTACAAATGCTTGCAGAAGCCATGCCTACTCTTTTATAGAGAAAACGGTATTTTTGCAGAAATGGCTACAAAAATAGAACACATTTTAGTTCTAGGAAGATGATAGTGATAGAAAGGAAAAGAGAAGGTGAAAAGAATTGTAAAGGATAAGGGATAGAAGAAATCTAGTAGAAAATTCGTTAGTAAAGGACCCCTGATGTTGCGAAGACAAAGAAATGAATGGTGTCGGCTTCCTAAGCGAGAATTTTGAGAAAAATGACCAAGTCATCTTTATAGGAGTGAGACCTAAGTGATTTCGCCTTGAGTTCCGCACTTCTGCTTAAAATGCTGCAATATGTCCTGCATTTTTTCAAACGCTTTTTAACTTCCGTTTTTTAGTGTGGTGCTTCAGGAAAACAAAGAAATGAAATACTCGAAAAACGTATTCAGAATGAACTTTGTGTTATCATGAACGAGATAATTTTATGAACTGCCTTCACACAGCACCTGTCAATAACCCGCTTCAAATTAATCTCCAGACGAAGTATACGAGTACTAACAATAAGCACTCAGGTTGTTGTTTTCGTGTGAGAAGTCTATCTACTGAGTTCTCCTGACACGAAGGCAATTGCAGTATATCGTGCTTCTCTTCGATAATCTCAACGATGAAGGTAGAACACCGATTGGGTGCTTGCCGACTTGTTTGTTGAAGACAACATTAAACAACCTGTTTTACATCTGTCGGTCACAGATGTTAAATTTTTACCTGAAACAACTTCACCAACGTTATGTACGCTCTCGTTTATCGCTAATACATTCAAGAAAACACTACTAAAGAATTTATATGTACCACTGTCATGTAACACTTGAAAAAAGAGTCTCGTACGGCTCAGATACTTTCTTAGCTCTCTATTTTTGGTTTGGAAATGCTCTAACCCTCCGGCCGATAGTCTTGCCGCTCTGCGATTGACATCCTACGGGATTCCACTGCTAACCGTCTGAGTTTAGAGGTTGCTGTTAAGAATCACGACGAGTCGGTTCCACATGATTTTCGACTTCTCGGTGGACATGGCAGCGATTCTAAGCGTTTGCCGTCAACGTTGATCGTGAAATACACATAGGTGAGCTCACAAGAAACCTTGTCAATCGAAAAACCACCATTAGCTACTTGTTACGTCGATGAAAATAGCCATGCTTGCTATTACGGGACGAAATAAAAAATAAACTACGCAATAAATATTCGCCTCATAAATTGCATATGAAGGCGGTTTTAAGGCCTCTCTCTTGTTAAAAGGTACCATAAAATAAGAGAAAGGTAACGGTGATTGAATGTATACCTCGCCTACACAGTTAATCGCGCTGAGCTATCGATGTGTCGAATCAGTGCTTCTTTCCTCCCAGTGTAGCCTCGTACCAATTTGCCAGCTCCGGAGGGTTGAAAAGCTTCGAAAACCCGTGAGTCGGCACCGAGCCAATGACCACATGTGTATTGCAGGCCTCCTCCACCTACTACGCTTCATTTGTCTTCAAGGAAAGAAAAAAGAATAACCAATCATAGAGCACCATTATTTTGAGGCATATTTCAAAATATCACAATCGCAATGATCACGAAAGGGTTCGTGACGCACGATGCACAGATGGTCGCTAGCGTTTCCTAACAGATATTTGAGCGTTCATTACAGAAAAGGTTGAGTAAGCGCAGAGGTAGTTCACAGAAACGTTTCGAAAGCGATCATCGAAGCTGTGATTCTAAAAATCATTTGAGGAACCATCGAACTACACGATTTAGCAATCGTTCTTCATTTCGAAGATGCTCAAAAGTTGAAATTGCTCGATAGTTGTCTACAGCATGAATTGAACGAGTGACACGAAGATACGTCAAGAAGTTCGTTCTTCATCTCCCTAACAGAGCAAAATTTCTGGTGCACGAATTCCGGCAGCCTTTTGCTATGCGATGAAGATCAGGGTCTCTACAGCGAACGATGAACTGGAGTGAATGTAGAGAGACTGGAATGAGGCAAAGCCCTCCTAAACATTTCTGAAGTTGAATTTCAATCAAAAGATGCTTATAAAGATAAAGTACTACAAATTAATGGCGTATAAATGTTCCAATCTGGCACCACAACAAAGCTCATCGGTACGTTGCCAAGGTTTGCAGGTAGGTTTGAACTAGGCTTCTAAATCCTGTCCTTTTCCCTATACTCGTCCATCCTGCCGCTGATAAACAATTTTTTAATTTTATCTCTACCTCTACATTCTGAGAAAGTCTGTAACAACTAAATTACAGCAAAATATACCTCTGAAGAATTCGTCGTCTCGTTATCAGGATTTTACGCCACAAAGTTAAATAGCGTTGCATCTTGTTTACGAAAACTCTGAGTTCTTGAAGGGTTTCTATTCTTCTTACAAATTTGTCTTTAACCTGAGGATAGATACTAAGATGGTCCGTTCACATGCTCTGTAGGTGCATTCACTTTCTCCACTCCTATGATCTCTTGCTACAATTGTCCATAGGAGTTGACGCTTTGGTTTGGTGGTTGGCTAGCAACCAGAAGTCATCTCATCTTTTCCCAACATTGATATATCGAGAGTTGAGTATGTTCTTTCGTGGATTCCAAAGATAGTTTCTAGCTTGTCTAAAAATCCTCATCACATCCATTCACCTGCGCTTATGGATCGAAGAAAGATGTACAGCCTTGTGACAAATACAAATTGTACGAACAACATAAATTTATTTTTGAGCAACGTTTTTATTCCTGTTTAGCCAATTTATTAAAAACGTCATGTGCTTTGCTTAGGAATCTCCTATGAGTCGGGTGTTACAATGTGGTCGCAAAAGAGATCGCTTTTGTAGCTCAAAAGAAGCACCGGGCAATTCACGACAACATTTTGTCAATCGTTCAGTAAAAGCCATAACGAATTCACAAGCCATTGAGGTTTCCATTTGTACGAGGGATTCGCAAGCCATTGTTCTACTTGCTGGTGACTTTTTGCAAACGCAGCGACCATGTTATACGTCGATCTCCTTCACTTTCGTCATCACCAACTGCAGCATTTTTCTCTATCCAGAATAATTTATTTTTTTAATTTTTTAATTTTTTTTAAATTTAATTTTCGCAGACATTATCTCTGTAACAAAACTCAAAAAAACAAGACCTTGATCTGAAACCGGAAGTGAGATAAAGTAAATACTTATGCTTAAAACCAAGAACTAAGTGCCTAAAGCTCTAAAAAGCTCTTGTCGTTGATCAGTTCCTGTGGGATGCGCTATTCATCCGACTTCATTAAGAATCGATTGGAGGTAATTCAATGCACATCTGGCCTTTACAATGACTCGCGGTAGCCTACCGATGTATCGAGCCAGTGCCGCTATGTTCCATAAAAGTCTGGTACCAATTTGCCGACTCCTCAGAGATGGAAGGCTAGCTAGGTGGGCCATGGGCGCGGCGATCGATTCAACGTTCGTGTTGTAGAGCACGTCCGACCACTGCACCATATGCGCCACATTTCTAAGTAGCTAATAAAGATAAATTTGAAAACGTTTTTAATAGTTTCTTGGTAGAACGGTCGGTGCAGTCCTTCCAATGGCTTCACTTCTATGCTTAATTTCTTGCCAGTAAAGAAATTCGAACACTTAGGTTTTTTGTTTCATTGCATTCCTAAGGCTTAAATTGAACATAATTCGATATGAAAGTTGAAACGGCAAGGTTTAAATGAAAATTTGGCAATGACTAAGACTGAGCTAAACGAAATATTTACTGCAAGCAAAGCGTCAACAATTTAAAAAAGGTGGGATTTTCCTGGATTATTAACTCATTCCAAAGATTCGACTCGGTTCGACCATAAACACTAACGTAGAGAGAACGGAAGGATCTAGACAATCGATTCGCGTGAGCCCACCTCCGACGTAGCGGAAGGCGCCGAATAGCCGAATAAATTTCTGCAACAACCTCTTTTTAGTTCAATAACGCACAAAAGCGTTATCTATGTTTAATCTCTATGTACTGTTCATTGTTCTCATTATGGCAGTGTTTTATGCAAAATACGGTCACAACGATGCTGAGATATATAACTATTATAATGCTGAGATATTTGCAAAACTGTGGACCGCAGGTGTCTGCGGTGGGGAGCGAGCGCGCTATTGTCCTTTCCGAGGAGTAACACGTTCAGCACCACACTATACGGGTTCTTCGTTTCGCCTGTCTCTCAGCTAGTTCTATCGATCTTTTGCCATAAGCAATTTTATAATAGTTATATTTCGCAAAACACCCTGCTGTTAAAAAGAATAGGCAGTAAATAAAAAGGTTAAGATTGTGATTATAACTATAGCATCAGCTTAACTGGGTTCAATGCCGATTTGGGCTCACCAGAGCAATCCCGCTCACGAGTGATTGCTGATGGCAAACGATCGGTAGAACTAGCTGAGAGAAAGGGGAAAGGAAGGACCCGCATAGTGTGGTGGTGAAAGCGTTACTCGCCGGAACGGACGATAGCGGGTTCGTTCCCCTTCATAGATACCTGCAGACCAGAGTTTTGCAAATATCTCAGCAAAGTTGATATTATTCTTTTATTTTACCAAATATCCAGTAAAATCGATAAAGAAAGAAAACAATTACCTGTTTCTTAGGAGAATCATAAAACCCGTGAAATTCGGTAGGACTCAAGCGAAAGCATTTCGAATTTATTCTCACTAATAGTCAATAGTCGACTAAATTATGCTATTTAATTGTATACTGCTGTTAAGAATTTGCTTCATTTACTTTTTTTTACTGAATTCGAACTGCAAAAGGAATATTGGGTGGTTGAAAGAAATTGAAAAGCACAAAAAATACAGACAGCAATTTCTAGGCTGCCGCTCGATTTTCCTGTAAAGTGGCATTCGTATCTTTTTATTCATTTTCAGTATTAACTTTTTTCATCATATAAGTTATTTTAATTATTTGTATTCGGGCAGAAACTCTTATTTAGATCGAAACTCGCTACAGTATCCAATTAGTCGAGCAGAAAACGTCCTAATGATTTCTTCTGAGCGCTTTCTAATGACATTAGTATTTTTCCATTCTATTCAGTATACCCCCCTTAGACGACGATTATATTCACTAGAGCATCATTATCTACTGATATCTACTGTAGACAGCGCTTGCTTTCAAGTCTAGATTGATGGTGTTTAATTTCTCGCTGAACTTTAGACGATACGACTTCTCCCGAGGCCCATCAACGGCTGCCCGATTGAACGGAGCCTAACTGCCAAATTATCTAGAGAGCGAAATACAACCACAACGTTGCTGAGATATTTGCAAAACTCTGGACCGCAGGTGTCTATAGTGGGAAACGAACGCGCTATTGTCCTTTCCGGGGAGTAACGCATTCACCACCACACCATGTGGGTCCTTCGTTTCGCCTGTCTCTCAGCTATCTAGAGAGCATTTATCTGTTGCGATCTCCAGACCTTAGAGTAAAAAGTGGCTGAGAGAAGGACAAAACAAGGAACTCAGTTAGTGTGATAGATAGCATGTGAGCTCTCGGTGAGAGTTGTCTCAAGTTTGAAGCTCACATCAGCTTTCGAGATTTGCTCAAATCTTAGCAGCCTGGTATTTTATGTAATACCTTGCCGTGAAAAAAAGAATAGGGAGTAAACAAGAGTTTAAACACCATCAATTAGCAGGTTCTCTTATGTAATCGATATGCAGATAAAACCACGTACTACCAGATACTTGAAAATACATTGTTAAAACATGTTATCGTTGAAGTACGAATTAAAAAAAAGTTAGTCGACAAAACACTGGTGGTGCGCACGTAATGTGGTGGTTGGAAGTATGCAGCGATATACGCTTGATCGGTTCCTGGTTCGAGCCCCTTCTTGGCACCCGAAGCCTTCCATCTTTCTTGGTGAGGCAAAATCATACAAGACTTTTTTGCAAAGATAGTAGCACCGAGTTGACTTATCGGCAGGTGAACGAAAATCGTTTTATAGGTCAGATATGCATTCGATCAAATCATTTTCCCACTTGAAGGCGTGCTTAAATAATTTATGAAGAAGAAAAGCAAAGTAAACCAAGCTGAAGAGTATTCAACGAGAATACTACCAATTGCTTTAATTTTTAATTCTTTTGGCAAAAGTCTTCGGTGAGAAATATGGTCCCAAGAATTACCTTTTTTTCTTCTTCTCCTTCTCAGTTTTCCTCCCGACTGGAAGCAAAAATCACTGAGCTCGGAAGGATTTTCTGTAGCCTCTAATATTTTTGCTTTATAGCTAGCAAATGTGACGATGATTTCGTGGTGAATAAACCTCATTAAGTAATGAATGTCGAGCGCATTTTTTAGTAACAGAGTCCACGGCGAGTAAAGCAGTGAGCATGATGCCAGTCATTATGAGCAATTCGCTGAATCGATCCCGCCTCAAGTCTACCAAGCCTCTCTTCAAAATGAATCGAAAAGTTATTGCCGGACTTATATGGAAAAAGCTACCACCATGTAAGAGCTTTCTAGAAGGACTATTAAGACATTCTAGAGAGGATCAAATCGAACGGTAATTAACGGCATCCATAAAGGAGGCGAAACCCTTTAATAACAACCGAACGCAGGCGCAGAAAGCTGTAAGAACATCGGTTAAGGTGAGTGTGAGGAAAAAAAAAAAAAAAAAAAGAAAAATCGAAGGCTAAAAGTGTTGAGATTCGGATGTTCGGATGTTGGATTTCTGTTTAAAAATTGAGAGATCCGTGACACTACAAGCGCTGTCGTTTGACGTATCACTCTATTAGTGTTAGAGACCATGCATTCACGACCTTTTAGTTCGACTCCGAATCCGGTCGGCTATGTGGTACTGGATTTTCTTAAGAATATCTCCCATTAGGAAGAGTCTATTGCGATGACCTAAAAGCACTCTAGCAAAACTATCTTAGAATTCAAATCTGCCATGCTATAATGCTATATCTGCCAGCATTTAGTGACCTTTATAATGAAAGTAAACTCCTAGAATGGTAGCGGAACGAACTAATAAATACAAAGGCTTCTGTGGATAACGATTGCCTCCGGTACTAAGAATCGCTGCCACTGACATAACACATGATGTGTCGTATAACATAGGAACGAATAGCAGATCCATCGCCACGCAAAATCAAAGTTCACACCAAGCAAAACTAGCCAGAGCGTTTGACTTGTTGAAAACTTGTTCACCGGAATTCAATAGCACTACGACTGCAGCAGCTATCATTAATGCCTTTTCAGCCACTAAGAATATGCTAAGGGTACTGCACCATCAATCGGGTTGAAAGGAATAACGTGAAAAGCGCAACAGCAGGATCATCGACTCTATTCATGGTTAGGCTTTTCCATAAAGACACTAAAAATTTATATAATGCTCATTGAAACGAAATCTATCAAGTAACATAGCCACACGTCAAGAACAAATGAAAGTTTTATTGACGTAACCGCTAGAATCACATGATGATTAATTGGAGAACAGGTGATATTGATGGTGAAGGCGCATTTTGTTTACATTTCTACACGAGTATACAATGAACTCTGAGGCCACTCCGTTTTTGATTCGATGCTGCACTTCGGGCTAATCAAGCTCTCCACCCCTTTGAGATCAATAAAGTACTAAAATTGTTCGGGAAGATAAAAACGCTGACTTGTGTCTGTAAGCGTTCGCGCGTCATACTGTATTAGGGTAAGAACGTCCTATCCACCATTAGATCTGACTGTTCTAAGGTGCACAACAAGAACATCGAATTCTGGCTATGGTCAGACTTTTCTACGAAGACATCTGAAAAACCTACACGACCCTTCCCACGTTAGTCGTTCCCTTACAGAAATGGTACATGGCGATAACAAATAGAAATTTTACTGATGCAGTCGCTAGAATCACATAATGATTAATGAGCAGGTAGTACAGAGGATGAGGGTGCATCTCGTTCATTTTTTTATACAGTATTAGAATAAACGATATCAAAGTCTCCTTAAAAAAAGGCTTCAAATTGAGTATAATACCGGATGTTTTAACAGTTTCAAGGATCGACCTTCTATTAACATCGCCACTGGATTGTAAATATGTCGTTCTCTTTTTTACAGCAATCTCGAGGTAGCTATTCAGCACACGTTTAGCTCTTTACAAAAGCAACACAATGGTTGCTGACGTTTCGGCAGTATCGCCTTCTTCAGAGCCTGGAAAGGTCGAAGTGATATGCAATCTACTCAGGCAAACACTTTCGTAACCCTAGCAGATAAAAACTTAACAAATAAATTTGCATTCGCATAATAAACAACTTCATTTGTTTATACGTTGTAAGTATTTAAGTTGGTTGATGGATAGCAGCCGCACAGAGTTATACATGGACAATAGCTATGTCTGTGTCAGGTCATTGGATTAGCCTGAGTGAGGTACGGCGCCAGGTCACGTGTGAGGACAAGACACTCCTCCTTGCGGTTCATTTTTGAATTTTTGGAATTGGTCCAAAACGCTTCAAGAGTTTTACGCGCTGATGTTTTCGATTCGTGCGTGAGGTACTGACTCCTACTTCAAAATCTTCTCCACTGTGTTCCTGCATCTTATGCGCACTAAGTGGAGTGTTTGGTTTTAATTTAGATTTACCGACTAGGTGTTCTTTTATGCGGAAGCAGAGCGATCTACCCGTTTCGCTAACGTATTCGTCCCCGCACGCTTTACAAGAGATCAGATAGACTGTGCCCGAACTCATGCAATCACCGTCTCTACTGTTAGGGCAAATAAGGCAGTTTTTCGCTGTACACAGACGGTCGTATAGGCGGGGTTGTAAACTAGTTGGCATCTTAGAGTGTCCGATGGTATTTCTATCACTCTTGCGGAATTCTCTAGACCGGCCCTTCTTAAACAGCGTTTTGTAACTGCACTTATTTTTTTGAAATAAAGGGCAAGAGGAACGGAGCCTTGTTTTCACTAGAATTATCGTTCTGGGGCGTGGTTTTTCCTCTATGCCTTTGCCTAGAAGCTACAGTTTCGTAACAATTCGAAATGGCTTCGATGATCCTTCTCTCTGCTCTCTATCTGTGCACACACTGGCGGCGGCTCGAAACATATTTATTATAAGCGCCCTTTTAGTGTATGAGGGATGAGAGGGGAGCTAATGAACCAATATATTCTTACTGCTTGTCCTTCGATGCCATTATGAGATGCAGCCATTTTCGGATAGGCTAATTTGAACGTTTAGAAATGTAGGCCAGTTTTCCTTCGGTTTCTCACGGGTGAAATTTATGTACTTTAACTGTTCGTTCAATAACTCAAAGCATTTGTCCATCTCCTCTCGTGTGGAGCAGATGACAAAACAGTCATCTGTATACCTACAGACAGTAAAGTAACAGCCTGAGAACGATTTGTGGTGCTTCCACTTTAGACAAAAAGCAACGGCAAGGGTTGATGCCAGTCGCCATCTCTTTGCCAACTCTTTAATTTGCGCGCAATATTTCCTTGACCATCTGAAGATTGATCAGTTTCAACAGACCTTAAAGAGGACCATGAGCTTCTGAATCGAAAAGCGATACTTGTTAATTGCTCCTTCTTGTTGCTCAAGGAGCTCGCTGATGGCTTGCATTTCGGAGTCGTTCGACAAGTTAGTGTAAAGAGCGGTAACGTCGAAGGACTCCATTACGTACGCGCTGCTGGACTGCGCAGTACGTAGACGATCCAGAAACATTTCGGTAATCGTAAGATGGGCTGGAATGTGCTTATACAACTGGTTGAGGATTAGATTTATAAGCCAAGCAGTTCTATCCCTAGGACCGTCTACACAGCTAATGATGGGGCTAACTTTAAAGGTGGAGGGGTCGGTAGACGCCAGATCACAAGCGGACACTAACTTACGGTATTGATAACTAAGTATAAGACGAGACATGTCGCACTTCGATCTTAGGATGCGAAATGTCTGCTGGTTTTAAACCTGCTGCGCTTGCCATTTTGACCCATTCGTTGTTCAGTTTTCGATTTTGACTTCTGAATTACTTTTCAGTAGATGCCCGATAAAGAAATGCGTCTTCAAGATGTTTTTCCGTTATATCGACATCTAACTGGCGAGGAATTGCTACAAACACTTCACCCTTATCACTAACTGATAGTCTAACAGTTTTCGGTTTTACTAGTTCTCGAACCTGTCTCATATCAGATTTTTGCGCTGCTGTAATGTTGGAACTAAACTTTTTCACGCGATAGTGGTTAAGGAGTTTGAGAGTTTCGTTCGAAAATATGCGAAATTTTATATCGAGTTCGTCGTTTGGGTTTTGCTGTCTAAAGAATAACCGAGGAAATGGAGGTGGTCGTAGTGCCCCTACTTCTCGTTGTTCCTTTTTATTTCGTGTCTCAATTCCAGCTTTGCTTCGGAGTTAATCGCCGCCTGCTTGTGCACAGGTAGAAGCAGAGGGAAGAATCCTCGAAACTGGCGCGCTAAATAGCCATTTCAAATGGTTACGAAACTGTAGCTTCTGGGCATAGACATAGAGGAAAAACCACGCCCCAGAGTGATAATTCTAACGAGAACAACGCTCCGTTCTTCTTGCCCTTTATTTCAAACGAAATAAGTGCAGCTATAAAACGTTGCTCAATAAGAGCCGGTTTAGAGAATTCCGTGGGCGTGACAGAAATATCAACTCTTCCATACAGAGCCGTTGTTACTGATATTGTTATCCGTTGATAACACTTTGTTTTTCTGGTTATAGTGATAGTTCTTCAGCGATTGATGGGCGCTGGTGGCACAGTGGTCGGAAACGCCCTACAACACACGTGGAATCGATCTCCACGCCCATAGTCCACCAAGCCTTCTATCACTCCGGGGTCGGCGAATTGGTGCTAGACTTGTCTGGGAGGATAGCAGCACTGGCTCGATACATCGGTATGTCACGCGAGTCATTGTAAGGGCCAGATATGCCTTCAATCACCTCCGAGCGATGCTTAATTAAGTGGAAGTCATGGCGCTTCCCTTAGGAATTGCTCAACGCCGAGAGCTTTATCCTTTATTTTTTAAACTTTTTAACAAATCATCATCGACTAGCCATTAAAATTTTTTTCATAACGAGAATACATTATTTAATCTTGTAGTTCTAGCATTGTACTTACATTTCAATTAGCGTGATTTTCTTCATGTTCCTATTAGTAGCTAAAATTTCCGCATAAAGCATAATTACCTGCAAGTCTGAGAAAATCGAGGCATTCAGATTCATCTGGTAGTTGACCCCGTAAAGGGGGTCTTCCATAAAATGATCGGACTCGAACCGATTAGAATTTTTACAACGGATAAACGCTATTTTTAAACAATGTAATTTGTGAATAAAATCGAAGGAATAGATGTCTGCTGCGAAATGGTTGAAGCAAAGAATCCCAACCAGATGATCAGAAGGTGTTCTTCCTTAATTAGAAAGATGTCGAAATGCAAAATGCAATCCACAAAAGGAGTTCATCCTCTTCCAGAAAAAAGATTGAAATTTTATCCTCTCAGAAGAAAGTTTATATCCTTAGCAACGATTTTTTTTTTACTTAAGGAGAGTAAACTGCGAAGGATATGACTATTTGGTAATTCGAAGACAAAACGTAAAACATTCAAAAAGAAGTGCAAACAAGGCAAGAATTCACAAGACGGTGAGCATGCATATTTCATTTACCTACAGTTTCCCAAGTTTTGAGCAAGAATCGTTGCTTCTCCCAGCACATATCAACAAAGTAAATGTATGTGTCTTACATCATAACACTACCTATTGATAATAGGCATCGAAATATCGTGTATATCTACTCTGCCGTTCTATGAGAAAGTCCCACATCTTCTTCACATCGTTGATTTCCTTTAGTAAAATTTCCGCTCTGTTGGACTTTCTCTGTTCAATAATTCACTGTTTTTCTTGATGATCAAACGGTTGTTATTACTGGCTGTTGGTTGTTATTACTGGTACTTACAATCTCGTGTTTGCTCATCAAAAAAAACGAACATGCTACTTATAGCGCAGTGATTAGAGATGAATGGCAACACGCACGTGGACATTAGTTCGGTACTTCGTCTCAGGTAAAACAAAGTCTCAGTCTCACATGGATCGACAAATTGGTATCATACCTGCCTGAGAAGATAACAACACTTTGTTCACAGTGAAAGTCGGTTTTAAAAGTATTCTTTCGTTACGTTATAGCTGAAATAATACTGAATTTTGCCGATAGGATAGTCTTCACGAAGAAATAATAGCACTAATAAACCATCAGCAACAACTGTACTTTATAAGGGCACTGCAGAATGAGGTTGCCACTGGACTCGTTGCATCGACAATTACACACATCGCAGCATTGAGCCAATAGGGGCACTTAAATCATTGCGGTTCTGAATAAAACGAAGGCGTCGAAACGTTAAAGAAGTCATTGTAGAGAAGTCCGTGTTTCTAATTGATGTTCCCGAGCTTTTGCCTATTTTTGATTGTGGAAAGGTTAAATTGACACTGAACCCACTCAGTCAAGTACTTCCCAGTCAGGGAAAGCTCAATGCATAAGTATAATTGGCATAATCAGCGGCTTCTTTTATAGATTCACCGTTATTAATGGACACTAGTTACACGGAGTCTTACAATGGTGGGGATCGTGCACGGCTCAGGTCAAAAAAGCACCTTGAAGTACTAGGCTAGCTCAAGCGTGATAACAAGCTATTACTCCTTTTTGTTTGTTTTTGGATTCTTGAAGTTTATTCAAAACACTTCAAGAATTTACTCTTTGATGGTTTGGATCGCTGTGCGACGATAGTAACTCTCATCTCAAACTGGTCACTCGCGACCTGTATCTTCGCATCAATTTCAGATGTAGGGTGGTGCAATCATCAACCATGTGCGACTATAATCAGCTGCTCTAATCTTGCTCATTGGAAGCCACGTAAAAAGTGGTGAGTTTTCTCGAGAAACTGTTGATCATGTAATTTCTATGGAGTTTTTCGTCTTTTTATAAGCGTTATTGAAGCGTTTGGCCTAGTAAATTGTCTATCAGTATACCCTTCTATGCTCTGAAGAAAGCGATACTGCCGAAACGTCGGCTACTGTTGCATTGTATTGTGTGTCTTTCTATGGAAGTAAATGTATGCTGTCTAACAATTGCTGAACAAGAAAACGACGCATTCATCTTTAACTTACCGTCTTTATTACTGCTGATAGTCCATGGCACCTTCTATCTCAGTTGAAACAAAAGCACTCTTTAAATCGACGAAAGTGAGACAGAGCGATTGTGTGGATGTGATTCATCGTACCAAATCTTTTTCGAAACCCTGATTTTTCACATGACTGTCCTTTGTGCAGTGCTCAGGCAATCCCGTTTAGGACAACTCAAGTGAAGTATTTATACGCGGCAGACAGCAAGCAGATTGGGCAGTAGTTGGTGATGATCGTCAGATCGCCGATGTCACCTTTCCTAAACAATAAGACGGTCCTGCTAGTCTTCTATTGAATAGGAATGTTTCATTCCAATAAGTAACGTGAATTGAGCAGGGTCAGGGTGTTTATCAGAACTAGCGAAAAGTTCTTCAGCTGTTCAAGTCTCGTCGTGTGCAAACCAGATGTTATTCGATTCTTCACCGGCGAAGTAGCATGTAGCATGTAGTTCGGAAGGGAGAACCGGTAGGGAAACATATCCATCCTCCTTTGTTTGTATGAGGGCAGGAAAACAGGTGTGTTAAAGGAATTTAGAGAAGCTATCGTAAATGCCGGTTGGCTTCCTCTATTGTCATTCGTTAGGTCACAATGTCTCAGAGAAGCGTAAAGCTACTACTGTTCCGCTTCATACCTTCTCTCCATCATTTGGGAACGTTCCAAGTAGCCTCGCGACTAATTAGCCGGCTGAGATCTCGGGGTGAGGAGATCCGCGGAGTGAAAAAGTTCCATATTCAGTTCAACAAGTTTGCCACATTTACGGCCTATGCATGCTTCGCCGCTGTTAAGGAAAAAATACCAATCAGAAATCACAGATTGTTTGTTGGCACTAATCTCTGTCATTCTGCGCCATTTCTTGAATTTTCTTAAAAGTCTAATTAATTTTCTTAAAAAGTTCTTAAACTTATCGAATTCCTATGTCAAAGTCTGTGGACTTAAATTTTGGAGCGAGTGACCAAATTAAAACCTCGGAATCCATTTCAACAGTATGTTATTTGGATAATGCGCTTTCAAGAAAAGTTTTCCATTTGGGGTAATGAATCAGATGTCGTTGAAAGGTTTTCGAATTGTTTCATGATTACGATGTTTCTTCGTTAAGAAACTCTTCCAAATTCTTGAAGAAATATTTGGCATGGCGATCAATGCTATTGAGACAGACTTTCATACACCATATAGTCCTAGTGTGCGCGTGTGGCGTAGTGATCGGAGGCACCCTGAAGCACATACGTGGAATCGATTCCTGCTTCTATGGCCCACCAAGCCTACCATCCCTCCGGGGTCGGTGAATTCGCACCAGATTTGTCTGGGAGAATAAAAGCACTGGGTCGATACATCAGTAGGCCACCGCGAACCTGCGTAAAAGTGGGCAAAATAAAATTAAAAGTTTTCCTGTGACTAATTTCAGATAAAGCAACTTTTTTCTGTAGAATAATACCATTTCAAGGCGCGTGTGGCGCAGTGGTTGGAGGCACCGCTGCGACACACACGTGGAATCGATCTCTGCGCCCGTGGCACACCAAGCCTTCCATCTCTCAGGGATCGGCAAATTGGTACCAGACTTGTCTGGGAGGATAGCAGCGCTGGCTCCATACATCGGTAGGCGACCGCAAGTCACTGTAAAGGCCAGATATGCATTCAATCACCTCCAAACGATGCTTGATGGAGTGGAATGCATGGCGAATCCCTCAGCGACTGATCAATGCTGATAGCTTTTTTTCTAGTTTTATAGTTTGAGTTTTGAACAGCTTTTGGAAATTGAGGTCAGTTGTGCCTGTGAAGAAAACTGAATCCAATCGTGGATCTTTTTGATGAAAGCCAGTTTAATTAGCCCAGTTTTTGAGGGGTCCTGCTGTGATCGGAATGGTCAGGTTCCAACAAGAAGCGTGACTCAAAAGCATTCTAAGAAGAAATGGAGATATTATCTATTATGCTGGACATTTGTCCAAGATCTCTTCTCCAGCATTTTGTATTGTTATTACATCAATTTTGCCGTAGATAATGAATTTTATTACGGTTGTTTGAGCGCGCTATTGCCCATGTCGGTGGCTAATGCGTGAACCACCATGAGGGTCACCGTTTCACCTTTATCTCAGCTAGTTTTCCGTTTTTAGTCTGACACCAGGATCGACATCCGTTCTGATATCAAATTAGTCGCATGGTGGTAAATCTCTCTCTAATCCACAAAGACTGCGACTGCCTGTGGTGGTGAAGACCTGGGGCAGAGTTTGGCCTGGATGACCTGGAGACTTCAGGGAACCACAATGGCTAAACCAGCAACGTCCTAAAAATTGGAGATTATGGTGAGACTCGCACAGCCAGTGAGGACGAGCCATCCAAGTATCAAAGTAGTAAATAAGTTTTCTATCTACTAATGCTATCAGCCATAACCCGTCAAGGAGATTGATTTGGAAATCCAAAATCGGAAATAAACCTAGGAAAAGTTTTAACAGGCAGTAAATAAATAGTTGACATTGTGAATTGAGGATACCAGGCGACAGACATCAAATATACGAGGAGGTAGCTACCTATATTGTGCAGATTGCCTTTCTCGCACTGCAGCCTTGTATATTGAGAGACAACGTATAAAAGTGGAGCCAGTATTTTAAGAGGAACTGAGGTTGAAACCACAATTCTTCCCCGTTCAATTATGCATAGACGGAAAGCTGTGCACTTCTTGCCAACGAGATAGCGTGTCGTATGCAGAATAGCGGAACTGTCGTAGGAACTAATGCTTCCTAAATAAATTGGTATGAGAAATGGCAAGAAATCTATGAAATATGTCAAATGGAAATTCGTTCCAGATCTCCTTCCCTATCTTTCCGATGTTGTAAATGTTTCATTTCAGCACAACAAAGTGGCAGTCTTAGTGCTGCAGCTAACACATTCCCAATAAGTTATAAATTTTTTTCAACTTTCCTGTTTTCTAACAATGCATTCCTTCCTTCACCTTAAGGATACGATGGATACCGCCACCATTTTATTCTTATACTGCTAGACGTCCCGTATATTTTTCAGGTTCAGCTTTCTTCCCAGTCAATTACTTCTCACGAATCCATCATTGAAAAAAGAATTTTTCACATGTGCGATACTGCTGCCTAAGGATTTTGCTCTTTATTAATGTTAGTGAATGACACGAATGTATGAGAAACATGAGAAGACTGAGAAGACCTCAAGGTAAGGTCGAACCAACGCGTTGTTGGCAAACAGTGGCAACACTCTCATGGACATAATCTGTTCGCCTATTTAAACATTTCAAAATCGTTATAGAATGGTTCAAACTCCTCTTCGTCATCGTTATAGGGGAATGGACGAAGAGTTTAAGTTCGAGCACTGCGTCATTTGTGTCTGTAAACTGTAAACCTATGATGTGAACCTTAAGGGGTTCATAGGAACCGGTGCCTATCTTTCAGATCGCGTTGAAGAGAGGATAATAGGCCGATTCCACCACTGTCGTAAAAGTTGTGGTAAACCTTTAACGTTGCTTAATTAGTGGTGTCACAGCTCAATATGGCACAGCAGAAGCACGGAGTACTTTCTTTAAACTCTTCTATATACCAGGATAAACACATGTTCTCTGTAGACCCTTGTTAACCTATCTCCCCATCACGTCTTCGCGAAACCTGTTTTCGCAAAATTTTTCAATGTTTTAACCTAGCAACTGACAAAAGTATTGTGCTCGAAAGGAACACCGTCTAGTGATGAACACTTTATAACGCACAAAACAGTATGTATTCTTTCTTTGATGAGCTTACACGAGGTTGATAATGATGTTTATTTTCGGCTAACGTTTCGACGTCTTCGTCTTCCTCAGAGCCGATGATCCGAGTCGATGGTCCTCGTTTGTTATTCGCCTCGACGTGGCAGCTTCGCCTTCGTGCCGAGTTAGGTCTTTTCCAGTGAGCCATCTCCTCGAATGAGGCATCCTTACTCAGTGATGCCTTTTTATACACGATGCTGATGGTCGATATAATGATAATGTCCGGTGATAACAACTTGTTTTTCTTCCGGACATACATCATTGCGCACATCGTGCAGAAGTCGGTGTTGTAAGGATGTAAGGATGTAAGGATGAGTAAGGAGTAAGGGTGAGTAACATGAGTAGGATGAGTATCACTGAGTAAGGATGCCTCATTCGAGGAGATGGCTCACTGAAGAAGACCTAACTCGACACGAAGGTGCCACGTCGAGACGAATAACAAACGAGGACCATCGACTCGGATTATCGGCTCTGAGGAAGACGAAGACGTCGAAACGTTAGCCGAAAATAAACATCATTATCAACCTCGTGTAAGCTCATCAAAGAAAGAATACATATTGATTAGTGATACCGAGGTTCAGGGAAAGTCGGTTTCGAAATACACAAAACAGTGTTCATCAAAAAAAATCGGCAATAGCAGAGACTAATCCAATGGTTTGTCCAGTGTTGTTTTAACTTCGCGCTGTTCAGATTCACCAGAATTTGTATTGTTGCTGGAATTGATAGAATAAGACCACATAAATATAGATGAAAGCGGAGTGACAGAATATTTTGTAGAACTCGTAGTAGCTCTAGAACTAGAACTTTGCTGAACAGAAATAGGAAGAATTATGTAGAACGATTTCGTCAGAGGTATACACTAAAAACAAAACCTTTCTGCCATCTGAGAACTTGCTGGCATATAGCTCACTGCAACAGAACAAACGGCAAACAGAACGATCAGGATGTAGGCGATCAGAAGACGCGTACTGCTCGTCTGAACGAGTGCAAGACAAAGACAATCTAGTTTCTCTGCTTAAACTTTTATACTAGTAATAGAACCTGCCGAAACCAGTATAACGTCTTTCGAAAATGCAGGCTTACCATTATAACCCGTGAAGAACGTCGGAGGATTCTCCGATGAAGGCGGAACAGTGCAGCAAAATGGAACTTGTACCTATTTATAGGTCCCTCATTTGATAATGTTTTGTTGTTTTCCTCCACGTTCAGACGCGCTATCACTTGCCTATCAGCTTTTTTCTCCAGTGATTCGCGCTGCTTGAAAAATTGAAGAGATAGAAAATTTTCGAACAGGCAATGGAACAACTTGTTATCAGATTTTACGAACACCATCGTGATTGGCAGAAAAAAGACTGATAAGGCATTGCAACGACCAGCACTTTAGCAATTTATCCTATCAATTTGAGCACCTCAACAAGTAGTATCGGCATCTACAATAACTAAGCAACTTCATCACTACACAATCCGAGGTGTCTAGCTTAATTCATCGCTTACGAAAACTGCAACTCCTTTTAGCAGTTTCCACTTTATTATTTCCTACCAGTTCTCAGTACCGCTGGCAATTTGCCGGTATCCACTGTCGGTATGCTTCAGCGCTTTTAAAAATGGTCCTCTATTGATCTGAATTCTACTAATCCACTATTGAATTCATAGGTTTCCACCATGGAAGAAAAGTTCGTCAGGAAATCAAGAAGTTAAGCTGCCTTTGATCAAGTGTGTGAGATTAGCCTTATTGAGCAGTATCTGATTCTCTCAGTTTTCACAAGTGACAGTCGAAAAGCGATAGTATTTAGAGTTGTAAAATTCCTCATTTACGCATTCATTCATTGATGAGCTAGTACGGTGTTGATAATACACCTTATTCCGCTAACCTTTCGGGGCCTTTCCTTCTTCAGAAGACAACAACCGCCCTGTATGAAAAAGTGCCGCTGTGTAGGAAGATTCACTATTCAAACGATGTTCCACCGTAATTAACTTAGTGCAATCACAGAACCCAACTCAGAAGAAGAGACCACAGTGGACAATCGGCTTGGATCAATCTGGCTCTGAAGAAGTCAAAAGCGCCGAAACGTCAGAAAATTAAGGTCTTTTATCAACCTTGTATTAAGAGGTTGAGGGAAAATCGGCGTTTGAAACATTGTAACGCTCTTTCTGATTACTCTTGTCGTTATCACAGCAATCACCAACAAGTAGTTCATTTTCAAATATCATTTCGTCCGTCATCATGATGGGGTTTTTGTTAATGTGGGCACTCCAAAAACTTTCCAATAGAATTCCGGATTCACCCGACCAGATGAAAATCTCTTGCTCTTGTGGGAGCACCAGACATGAGACTGCTGAAGTGGCATTAATGGTTTTTCTCTGATCATTCGCTCTAAGCTTTTATGCTTGTAATGTACACAATAATTGTATTTGCATTTCACAGTCACTGCTGACAACTTGACATCGTTTTACCATCCCTACTTTCCACGTAATTCAAGGATACGGCAGAATAGGAAAGCAAACCTGGTTTGTGATCATGAGGCGAGAGCACAGTTGTAATGATGCCTCTCAGCACGATAACTACGCCGCTTGGACTACTCCGCCCGGCTCACCAAACCTCTCAACCCTCCGCTGTCGAGAAATTCACAGGAAACTTGTCAATATATAGTTCACTACCTGAGATTCAAATGAGAACGCTTTAGCTCCGCTGTCTCACGTCTCTAGGGTGAGTCGACTCTCGGTTAGTTGCAAGACTACTTGGCGCGTTCACAAATGGCGGATAGGGAGTTAATCGCATAACAAAAGCGACCTTTGCTTTCCTGAGATGCATGAGATGTTGATGAACTTCCTGTTTTTGCTGCACATACTTTTTGTATTTGCTAGCCGTATTCATGCATGCGTGTGTGGGTGCGTTCTCGCTTATGCGGATTGTATTCTACGAGTCAATTCGGCCAAAAGCCTGCAATCAAGTGATTGGGAAGTATATGGGAGGTAGTTAAGAGTCGCCTCCAACAAATAAGCTCCATGTCCACTCTGAGACAGCTTGGCAAGCTACTCGTGAGTATACCCAGCAGCTCCAGGTTAAGAGCCCAGCACTCTATACATGTGTATCAAAAATGCTAAACGAAGTAGAAAAACGGGCCTCATTTCCCTGATCCCAAAGGAGCTTCCAATTTTGCAGCATTGGGTAGGATGAGTACGGAGAGGCTGCTAAAATCTCAGAGCCAATGGAAGCTGCCTGGATTTCAAAAAACCATGGTGACGATCTATACGTACAATGCACGTACACTTGCATCCGAGTCCTCGATAGAAGACTTGCTCATGCAAGCAAGAAGGATAAGGTAAGACATCATCAGCCTGGCCGACACGAGAAGACGCTAGCCTTTCAACGCCGTCTATGACACCGGAGAAGAACTGTTACTCGGAACATGCGACAGTAGAGGATTCGGCGGCGTTGGCATTCTCGTCAACACGAGTTTGTCCATGAACATCGATTTAATCGAACGGCTTACAACCCGAATCGGACGACTACGATTGAAAAGATGTGGATCAATACCGGCTTTGACAATCTCCGTCGTTTACGCTCCGACATCAAACTATGACGAAGAAGAAGTCGAAGTGTTCTATATGGACTTGGAGTAGTTCTGCAGGGAAGACCACACATTCTTCAAGGTCATCATTGGAGATTTCAGCACCAAGATTGGACCAAAAAAGCGTCTGAGAAACGCTACATTGGGACATGGGTTAGAAAGGAACTAGAAGGGTAAGCTGCTGTCTGAGTTTATCGTGACGACCAAGACCATAGTAACTCGCAATTCCAGAAGCCCCACCCTCAGCGCTGGGCGTGGGAGTCTCCCAATGGAGAGTATTACAACGAAATAGACCACATCATAGTGAATCGAAGGATTTGCGTTACCGATTTCGGTGTTGGCCCGAGATTCTACACGGGATCAGACAATCATCTCCCTCGTGCAAGAATGTATTTCTCGTGGAAAGGAGAAAAAGCCGCTAAATTCAAAACCGAAGCCCCAGAACCACCACAAACTGGAACCTATTCAATTCATTAGTCGGCTGTTCGGAAGATGCCGTTGTCGATAAAATCGACGAAGAATACGATCGGCTACATCTTCACGTTAGCGCTATAAAAACTCAGAGTTCGAAAGTCACCGATAGACGACTGTCTCCAGAAACACTCGAGCTGATACGACAGCGTGGAATCGCACGAGGTGCAGGCAACCGCGAACTAACGTATGAACTTGCAAAACAATGCAGACAGGCGATAAAAGAAGATCTCAAAGAGAGAAAAGCAGCAGTAATGGCCAAAGTTTCAAAGGCTCGGAAAAAGATTCGCAAAGCCCACCGAAGCTTCGCGAATTACGAGACCAAAATGATTGCTCTCCGGCGCCCAGACGAAACAGTCACAGCGTCCGCAAAGGAAATGGAAAAGATCATTCACGAATAGTACTCGGATGTCCTCGATATCCACGTACAGCTTTCGTCATATGAAATAAAAGAAGATGGATATGTTGTACCACCGGTTCTCCCTTACGAAATCCTACACGCCATTTCGTCAGTGAGAAATCGAGCAACACCAGATCCGGACAGGATAAGACCAGAACACCTGAAGAACCTTTCGCCAGTCCTCTTGAACACACTGGCTCGACTCCTTACACGTTACCTGTCTGAAGGCAAGGTCTCTACTCAGTGGAAGACCAGCAAGACCGTGTTATTGTTCAAGAAGGGTGCCTACACGATATCGGCAATTTTCACTCAATCTGCTTGCTGTCTATCGTCTACGAACTTTTCACTCGAGTCATCCTAAGTAGGATTGACAAAACACTAGACAAAGGATAGCCATGTGAACAGGAGGGTTTCAAAGAGGATGTAGTACGATGGATCATATCCGCACGGTAACACGGCTCATTGAAATATCGCGAGAGTACAAAAGACCGCTCTGTCTCACTTTCATCGATTTACAGAAGGCCTTTGAATGAGCTGAGATGGAAGCAGTCTGGGAAACCCTTGATAGTCAAGGAGTCCCTACTTAGTACACAAAGATTCTTTGTGAGCTGTACAAAAATTTCACAACCAAGACATCACCATTCTACAACTGTATTAACATTGACGTCAAAAGAGGAGTTGGGCAAGGCGATGCCATCTCGCCAAAATTATTTAACGCCACAATCCAAAACGTCGTGTAAACATTGGAATGGGATAATATGGGACCGAAAATCGACGGTCTTCAGTTACACCATCTTCGCTTTGCTGATAACATCGTCCTTATAACACCAAACATTAGCCAGGCGGAACGTGTGCTTGACGACTTTGATAAAGCCTGTGGAAAGATTGGTCTTCGACTAAATCTCATAAAAACGATGTTCATGAGGGACGGATTGGTTTCACATGCCCCATTCACGCTCAACGGAACGAATATCTCGGAATGCTGCAGTTATGTCTATCTAGGTCGCGAAATCAACATGTTGAACGACTTAGCTCCATAGTTGAGCAAAAGGAAACGAGCGGCTTGGAGAGCTTTCCACAGTATCGGAGTGAGATGTAGTGAAGAGAACAAAGAACACCCGACTCCGTGCCCACCTTCTCGGCTCAACAGTACTTCGTGCCTTAACATATGCGTCAGAAATCTGGTCGCTGCGTAAGAAGGATGAAAGATCGCCCAGCGTTGTCGAACGCGTTACCGAAAGGACGATGCTAGAAGTATCCCGCTTCATACAAGTAGGGAAGGGATCCGAAACTCCTACCTGTTTTAACGATCAAAATTCAGAGATGCCGTTTAGTAGTCGAAACAGTCGAAGATAAGGTGGGCCAGACACGTAATGCGTATGAATGACAACCGTAGGACAAAAGCCGTTAGTGACTGGATTCCCCGGGATGTCAAACGTACTGCAGGAAGACCACCGACCCGATGATCAGAGTTCTTCACAAAGAGTCTTGAAGAAGGATGTGATTCTCTACGAGTCCATAGAGCGAGCGGAACCCACTGGGCTACTCTTGCACGCGACAGGGAAAATGAAAGATTTACTGGCGCCCGCTCGAGTAACTCGACGATCAACGGGACAGCAAGTGATACAGGTGTTGATACTGAAACATTTGCAAAGCTCCGGACCGCAGGTGGCTGCAGTGGGAAACGAACGCGATACTACCCTTTCCGGGGGCTAATGCGTTTACCACCACACCATGCGTTAAGGCTTGATTATAACTACGGCCGCAGCTTAACTGGGTCCCGATTACCGATTTGGGCTCCCTAGATCAATTCCGCTGACGGGTGATTGCTGATGGCAGTGTCCGTTAGACCTAGCTGAGAGACAGGCGAAACGAAGGACCCGCATGGTGTGGTGGCGAAAACGTGAGGCCCCGGAAAGGGTAGTACTGCATTCGTTTCCCACCGCAGTTACCTGCGTTCTGGAGTTTTGCAAATATCTCAGTTTCATAGAAGTTATATTTCGCGACATATTCAGCCAGTAAAAAGAATAGGCAGTAAGTAAAAAGGCTATGATTGTGATTATAATCTTTCTATTTTTATCACTAATTGAGAATCTAGCTGTTTTTCACCTTTCAAGTTTAACACGTCGTAACTTTTTTGTACTAATTTCTATTAGTCGAAATAAGCGCTACTAGGCTTAACACATTTTTTCTAACAGGGGACAAAATAATTTATCGCACTTGCATAGATCGTTGAAGGGATTTCTGCGTCACCGTGGTTGGTGAAGCATTTCTCACGCAGGATGTTGTCAAGATGCATGGAGAAGTGATAGTCGGTAGGCAAGAGGTCTGATAAATTTGGAGGATGAGGCAAAGTTTCGTAGCCGAACTCTTTCAACTTCTGCTTTGCTGATTCCTCAAAGTGAGGCCGGGGGTTGTCGTAGCGAAGGATTGGTCCTTTTCTGTCGACTGATGCCAATCGTTGTTGTTACAGTTTACGGTGCATTTCGTCGATTTGTTGGCGATATTTCTCTGCCATAATCGTTCGCCCGAATTTAAAAAGCTGTTGCGAATCAGCCCGGCTGCAGACCAATAAACAGTCACCATAACTGTTAATATTCTCCTTGAGAAAACACGACATGTTATTTTATTTTTCATTCAAGAACAAGCTGTCTTTTCGGTGAATTTCGCTTTCCTCAGAGCCTGACAAGGTCAAGTTGACAGCAGTTTATCCAGTTTGGTTATGGAATTGTTTGGCTGGGTAGATTGCTGTCAACTTGACATTTGCCAGTTTTGAGGAAGGCGAAATCTGCCGAAACGTCGCCTTGTTTCTGAATAAAGAATAAAATAACGCCTCATGTTTGCTCAAGAAGAATATAGAGAATTATTTGGTTAATGCCCAGGTTAGCAGAAAGCCGGTTGTGGGAGTCACTATAACGTTCACTTTTTACTTTCTGCCTACCACAATTCACTTTTTACTTTCTGCCTACCACAATTTTCACAGCAGGGTATTATGCGGAATACATCCGCAACGAGGCTGAGATCTTTGCAAAACTCCGGGGCGTAGGTTGTAGTACGTAGGTAATAAAAGGTAAACACTGTGATATCAACTACAGACTCAGCTCAACTGGGCTCAATGCCGATGTGGGCTCCCCAGATCAATCCCGCTGACGGATAATTGCTGATGGCACTGAGCGATAGAACTAGCTGAGAGACAGGCGAAACGAGGGGTCTGCATGGTGTAGTGGTGAACACGTTACTCCCTGGAAAGGACAATAGCGCGTTCGCTCCCCACCGCAAACACCTGCGGTCCGGAGTTTTGCAAATATCTCAGTCACGATAACCTTTCCTGAGGCAATTTCGGCTTTGGGAAGTGCTGTCGAGCCTCATCGCAATCCAACCATTAAACTTAACGTCGCTGGTTGTCGTACAGAATCCACATCTCGCCGCGCGTCACGATTTTTTTGATTATCGTTTAATTCGTACGGCACCCCCTTGTCGAGTTTTTTGCCTTTCTTATGCGAATAAAGTGAATGGGAATTGTTCCTGTGCTTACGCCAAGCTATTGTGCAAGCTCTCGAACAGTTAGCTATTCGCGTGGTTGCTTCCACTAGTGCCTTCAATTCGTCGCCGTCAGGTTCATTGGGATGTGTGGAGCTTTCCTTATCTTCGAGCTCGAAACCACCAGATCGAAAATTCCAGAACAATGTTCGCACTACTGATCCGCCAAGATCACCTTCATCCCAAATTTCATTAATGTTTCGAGTCGTCTCTGCTGCGATACGACCGAGTTTGAACTCGTAAAAAAAATTTGGCGAAAATTCGTTTTTATATCTAAAATTGCAAAGCTCAAAATTCGTATAAAAAAAAATTAGCTTCTGACAAAAAATAAAAAGCGGTTGAAAAGGCATAAAATCAGCTTTTTAAACTTATGCAGTATTGCAAAACGCTCATTTATTTCTGAACAAACTAAGAGCTTTCGTAGTGGTCGAACATCAAATTTTTTTCCGCTGTGAGGTTGCAAACAAATCTTTTTTTCGCATTGATGATATTAAGATTTCCGAAGTTTAATCTAAAAAAGAATCAAAACTTAGGTTTCACCACTTCCCACTTGGGGTAATGGACATATTTTGTAGGCTAAATTTCAATCAAATTGATTTTCCACCGGCAGAAACAGGCGAATTTGACCAAACAGTCAGCTTTTGTGATGAATTAGCATAATAGTAACAATCTCTTGCCTGCTCTTCAAAAGAACAATAAATTACTGATCAATGCCGCGCTCAGCAGGAAGTATATCTCAGAAACTATCCTTATTACTATGGATTTTATTGTTGTTAATTATTGTCGTAGAGGGGAGGGTGGGGGGGAAGGGAGAGGGCGTAAGCGCAGTGGTGGCTCCATCCCGGTCCAGGCCCACCAAGTCCCTTATCACCCGGGTTCGCGAAATTCTCATTGTACTTCTCCAAGAAGAAATCACTGTTTGTAATCCAAATGGGATCGCTCTAGCGTCGCTATCTCAGGACTCTAAAGAGAATTGACTGGACCAGCATTCCACGACATTCAGGATAAAACAGAAATCCTCAAAGGGCAGCTAAAGCCATATGTAAGAATTGAAAGACTGTGGTGGGTGGTAGATGCGAGGAAAAAAATCGAATGCGAGATGTGCTGGGATCCACATGGTGGATGTGAGAAAGGAGTTTCATAAAAATATAAAATTGAAAACATATGATCGTTATAGTTATTATTATTGCTGTTGTTGCTATTAATATTGATTATCTACTTATTTATCTATTATTATTAAGCGGTGTTTGATTAAAAGTACACGTTCCGATTAATTCTACAAATGACAAATTCATTTGAATAAGCTTATCATAATGGCTGTGTTCGTATGCCTTCATCGGTATCAACTGGAACGCACTCACAAGACACAAAATATTCCTTGTTGTAGGTCTTTTTCGCTAAACTCGCCTTAAAATAGCTACATCAGCGTTAATGAGTCGGTCACACGGTTAGCGTGTGGTGTTTGTGATGAATCAAAAATGAGTCAGCGTCACTGACTAGAGAACATTCCAGTTCTAATCTTGAACTTTGTACAACTCTTAAGAAAGAAATGAACAGAGGATGCTTTGTGAGCACAATTTTGTCCACATCAACCATTTTCACATTTATTTTGTGGATACCAACACTTCTTGCATTCAATTCGTTTCCTCGCACCCATCACCTACGAAGGTCTTTGAACTTTTCGCACATAGTTTCGCTGTTGCTTGAAGAATGGTGTCTTCTTTATTAATGTCTTCGAGTGCTGATTGAGTTGATTCTCCCTGGAGTCCTAAGAAAGCGGAGTTGGAGGGTCCCATTTGAATCGCAGATAGTAAACCATTTATTCACAAGCGAAATGCAATCGCTAATTACTTACCTACGTGGATGGTCCGTCTTCACTTGTTCTATGGTTTTCAGTATTATCTCCATTTTTTCGGAATTTTGCTTGTTAATCCATTGTATTTCGCTGGAGTCCCAAGGTCAAGCTGGCCAAAGTCCGTTAAGGTCGACATCTCCAATTGAACCGTGATAAAGCTGTTTAGTTAATGTAGACGCTGATACTACTTGTTGGGATACTCAAATTGATAGGATAAAAGGTTAAATTTTTAGTTCAGCATTTTCTCTGTTTGGTTATGGGGGTGTTTGGCCGTGAGACTGTAGTCAACTTGACCTTTCCAGGCTCTGAGGAAGGCGAAAGCAGCCGAAAAGTCGGCTTGTAAGTAAGTAAAGAAATAAAGTAACACCTCATGTTTGCTGAACAGAAGTGGAAAAAATTAAAAGGCTAAAGTTCTGGTCGATGCAAACCCTTGTCATTGTCTTTTTTCTGCCAATCCCGATGGTGTTCGTAAAAACTGATAACAAGTTGTTCCATTGCCTGTTCGAAAATTTTCTATCTCCTCAACTATTGTATTTTTCAAGCAGCGCGAATCACTGGAGAAAAAAGCTGATAGGCAAGTGATAGCGCGTCTGAACGTGGAGGAAAACAACAAAACATTATCAAATGAGGGGCCTATAAATAGGTACAAGTTCCATTTTGCTGTACTGTTCTGTCTTCATCGGAGAATCCTCCGACGTTCTTCACGGGTTATAATGGTAAGCCTGCATTTTCGAAAGACGTTATACTGGTTTAAGCAGGTTCTATTACTAGTATAAAAGTTTAAGCAGAGAAACTAGATCGTCTTTATCTTGCACACGTTCAGACGAGCAGTACGCGTATTCTGATCGCCTACATCCTGATCGTTCTGTTTGCCGTTTGTTCTGTTGCAGTGAGCTATATGCCAGCAAGTTCTGAGATGGCAGAAAGGTTTTGTTTTTAGTGTATACCTCTGACGAAATCGTTCTACAAAATTCTTCCTACTTCTGTTCAGCAAAGTTCTAGTTCTAGAGTTACTACGATTTCTACAAAATATTCTGTCACTCCACTTTCATCTATATTTGTGTGGTCTTATTCTATCAATTCCAGCAACAATACAAATTCTGGTGAATCTGAACAGCGCGAAGTTAATACAACACTGGAGAAACCATTGGATTAGTCTCTGCTATTGCCGATTTTTTTTTGATGAACACTGTTTTGTGTGTTATAAAGTGTTCATCGCTAGACGGTGTTCCTTTCGAGCACAATACTTTTGTCAGTTGTTAGGTTAAAACATTGAAAAATTTTGCGAAAACAGGTTTCGCGAAGATGTGATGGCCCTGTTAAGGTAAGAGTTAAGGAGATAGGTTAACACTGGTCTACAGAAAACATGTGCTTATCCTGGGATATAGAAGGATTTTAGGAAAGCACTCCGTGCGTCTGCTGTGCCGTATTGAGCTGTGACGCCACTAATTGAACAACATTAAAGGTTTTCCACAACTTTTTACCCAATGGTACGATAAAGATAGAATCGGTTGCATTATCTTCTCCTTATCGCTAACTGAGATATAGGCATCGGTTTCTATGAACACCTTAAGATTCACATCATACGTTTACAGTTGGACACACGTGACGCAGTGCTCGAACTGAAACTCTTCTTCGTCCATACCACATGTGACGATGACGAAGAGGAGTTCGAACCATTCTACAACGATTTGAAGAAGTTTAAATAGGTCAACAGACTCTGTCTCTGGGAGTGTTTCCGCTATTTTCCGGCAAGGCGCTGATTCGACCTCACCTTGAGGTCATCAAGTATTTCATACATTCGTGTCATACAATGGATATGTCGTACCCTTCAGGTGAAGAAACGAACTTAATGTTGGAGTGCACAGATGTTGGAGAAAATGCATGGATTCACAGGAAATCCGACAATGACAATCCCGAAACGACCGCTCTTCTGTTTTGAAATGACAGAGCTACAGCATCCGAAAGGCAGTGAAGAAGATTGGCGACGACTTATAACCCGATTTCTGTCATAGATTTGGCTTCTTTTTCATATTAGCTCATTAAGAATGTGATAGTTCTCGTAGCTGTTCTTCTTTTCGTAATCCGACATGCTCTCTTGATGGCATGAACCGCATAACGTTCTGTCGAAGCAGAATTAAACCGGAATATTTGCGCAATTCCACATCAGTTCACCACAGTCACCTCATCACAACGTTATAAGTGATATAATAGGAAAGTGAAGCCAATCACGCCATCAGGCTCTCAGAAAACGCCCTTCGTGATAGATCATATCTTCATGACAATGAAACTCTGTATGGAGAACCTACAAGGGATCGTTTCTCTCAAGTTTATTATTGGAAAAACCGATTCGCCTTTTCATTCAGTTGACGCTCAATAGGACGAATGTCTCTAAATGTTCCAGCTATGCGTACATGAGTCAGGAACTTGATGCAATAAACAATTTTTTTGTGTAGCTGAGCAGAACTAAACTAGAAACTCGAAAAGTTAAAGTATCGACGATGTACTAAAGTAATCAGCAACCGTTTCCAAACATAGGTTTTTACTGTACGATTTTTTCCTGCTTTAACACATGCCATCGAGCTCTGGAAGCTATTGTAATGAAATGAGAGACCACTCAGCGTTATCGAATGTGCGATGGAGAGGACGATGCTGAGATAATCTCGTACCACAGAGATAATAGAAGGTATTCAGTGTTCAAACTGCAACTACATGAATGACCCTAGGTCGGAGTCGCTACTGCATACGCCAAGATCATGAAATTCAGGACAAGACAGACAGCGCGTCGAACGGCAGAAGATGGAAGACAGTTGTTAGTAGCTGGTTACGACGTGACATCGGGCGAACTGCGTAGTAAATACAGATCCGATTACCCAGTTCATCACGAAGATCCTAGAGGAAAATGATGATGCACCATAAGTAGTAAGAATGAGCAGAATCCATTGAATGTGTGGTTTTCTTGTTCATCAATCGCGAGGTTTTTAAACAGCATACATTTACTTCCATAAAAAACACAATACAATACAACGCTAGCTGACGTTTCGGCAGTATCGCCTGTCTTTCAGAGCCGCTTTTTTCATTGCTGAACACGAAAACGACACATTCATATTCCAATGCCGAGGTTAATAGAAAGTCGATCCTGGGAACTATTACAAGAATCCATTGAATCACTCTTTACTTGAATGAAATAAATGGAGACTTTATGGTTGGTACATTTCTTAACGGGGCTGGTGTAGCGCAACGATTAGAGGAGCCTTGAAGTACAAGCTTAACGAAGTTAAATGCACGGCCTATCCCTCATAGGTTGATCAAAGCCGAGAGCTTTACCCATCTGCTCTATTAAACACCTGAGAGCGGGCAGACGATAATTAAGCTCATATTGGGTAAGGGTCACTGGAAAGGGTGTAGGGTTGACACTGAAGAAAAACTACAGTTCAGAACTGTGGTAATTACAAGAAACAATGCATGTATGCCCCTACGTGATTTATAGCATCCTATGAGAATAATATCGTAAAGGCGCATTTGGATAATTTTTCTAAAAAATTGTATTTATAACACTGTAAAATCCCATAATGAATGAAAATCCGGCAACATTGTAAGAAGTCAAGCAGCAATTAAGGCGATAATGACTGATCGTTTCTTTCGAAATCATGTTTTTTTTGAGCGATTTAAAACGTTGCATGAAGCATTCGTTGTCGACGAGACGTTTCTTATTCGGCGAGTAAATGTTATCTGAAAGGAGAAACATGGTGATAACATCAAGTGCTTATCAGTTCTTTCGTCGTATTTAAGGCGGAAGAATTGCGTCTGTCGTGCACATCTTCCTCATTCGTCACGGCTTCACATTTGTGTCGTCTTTTCGACTTAGCCGTTAACATCATCCATGTCTCTTATCAGAATCACAGCTCATTACCGAATTTTGCTCGAAATTTTGCAGTAGCTTCTACTCTAAATGAAAAGCATCGATTGAAGGTTAAGTTAAGCTTCGTTTCAATCAATTAGGCAGAAAAATCGACAAACGTTTATACTGAGGATGGTTGATCAATTTTTTATTCTTATTGGTAAACTATCTCACGAAAGCATGGATAATCAAGTATGTCGCAGATAATTTGTAACTTGGGCTAGAGATTACGTCTGTCTGTGATGATCTGTAATCACGTAGCAGATGCATTCAGCAGCTGAGAACTTTTTTAGAATTTGTTTGTCACCTATTCTACTGTGTTGGATCCGGTCGATTGTAACCACGAATACCATGACGCCTCCCTAAATAATGACTTTTCTTAGCATGATTGCCAACAAGGCGGCTACGGCCAGATTCTTGGCATTTGGTAGTGGCAAGGCTAACTCTGAGGTGAGCAATGCCTTGGAGATCTCTTATGAGTTTTCTCGGGCTTGGATGTTGTTAAGGAAACGCTCAATGTACATCGTAATTTGACACCAAAGAACATATTAGGCCACAGCCTTGTTGACAAAACTTTTTATTTGATAATATTTTCTATAATTTACGAATTGTAACTTAAGTATGGAAGTGTTTGTTTACGATATGCGACTTGTTATTTTAATTATGTTTCTTAAGCAACACCAAAAATAAAAAATATAATAACCGATGAGATAAAACGAAAAATAAAACTCTTAGAAAAATATGCAAATAAAAGAAAATGATAAAGAAACAATTAAAGTAACCAAGAGGCGCTAACACATCTTTACCACATCAAAGGACAATAGAGTTTTTTGACAGAAAGAGCTTCTATTATGCCATAGGCATCAACTTGGGTTTTCCTTACGACAGAGTCAGTCAGACCGAATACTAGTAAACTTCTACCACAGTCTCTGAATTTGCTCCACTTGTGCGGACGACCAGAAAAATATTTCAGTTTTGAGGGAGATCCTTTGTTCTCACCATTAGGATAATTTCTCACAAGTAAATACTCAGAGATCGCTAGGTTCTGTCGTGGTGGATGGGAGGACAGGCCAGAGTGTACTTACAGTTAACTAGACGATTATTTCTAGTAATATGGAGCTTATTTGTTTGACACGATCTCCAATCAGACCTCATTCGGGTTCCAGTCTCTTGATTGCTCAATTTTAAAGAAACGGACAAGAGTGACAGTATTGGCAGCCATGTTTTCTTTGAGCACATCCAAGAGCAAATACTTTTAAGACAGGTTCAACTCAGTCCAGCACAGCGCAGGCCAGAAGCCAATGGCTTGAGCCGTACTACCATTTACAGAAAGTGCATGGTCGTTTCTGATCAACGTTTTGCTCGCAACCTAAGAGGTGCACGGTGGCTTCATGAGGAAGAATCGTTGCTTCCAATATTTTAACAGATGCGTTGTATAAAAATTTTTCGATTGAAAGAAATCGATTGTCTTCTATGTCACATAACTGACGATGCCTACCGTTTAAGGGAAGAACGCGATAAAAACCGGCTTTTATCATTTTTCAGAAGGAAAACTTGAGCAAAACAGTGTTAAAAACATCGGACTTTGGCATCGTCACAACAGTCACAGCTCGCTCCATCATTTGGTGTTACCACTTTTTCATTCTTCCTTACAAACTTGGTAAAAGCTTTCCAAAAAAAGTAAGGTTAAAACAACCTTGTTTTATTCGCGCTATTTTCACCCTTTTCTCCTTTTCCTGCTATCTACCTCATTTTCAGGCGATTTTTTCTGGTTAGAGCATTGGAAGTTTGACGATTTACGTAATATCTCCATGATCAAGCTAACAGAGAGATTTACTCTCAACTATTCTAACTTTAAATTTCTTCAGAATGCGTCTGCTGAGTGTCTGCATGTTCTTCTGCTTGTTAGCAGTGATTTCCTCTCAGTTAATTTTGACCAATGTAGATAATGATGATAGCACAACCATACTTGACAGGTAAGATTTTTTTGAGCACTTTGACTGCATTCTACAGAATTATAAATGTAACGAAAACTGCTATTACTTTCAGAGTACCACTGTTGCGTGTCAAACGACAATTTGGTCCATGGGGAGGCCCATGGGGTGGACCATGGGGCGGTCCATGGGGATGGCGCCGTCCATGGTGGCGTCGACCATGGGGATGGGGAGGTCCATGGGGATATGGACCTTACTGGGGACGTTGAAGATATTTCTTTTCTTTCATCTCGCACTTGTGTAAGATATTTGAATTTCTGTAGATATATATATATATATATAGATGTGTTACAAATATGCCAATACAGTATTCGTTTACCTAGAATGCTGTACTCACTTGCATAGACATGGAAATCTATTAAAACTGAATCAAGAAAATACAAAGAAGAAGAATACAAGTAAAAATAAGTCTCTAGCCTTCATCGAACTGATCTGTTAAAATATTTTAAGAAATACACCTAGTTGGGAGGCTTCTTCAACATTGTTAGAAAAAAACGATAAATATTAAGTCCTCGAGACGTAACAGGTAGTTAGTGAATATTGTGGCTAACCACATCACAACAACTTTACTATGAATGATGGTAAAATACTCATTATGCCTTGCGCACAATTCTTAGTAAACATTTCGAAACAAACACTACAACTGATTTGATGGAAAGGAACGGTTCTTACTTTTTAGAGATATCTGCTTTGGACGGATAGGCAATAGCCTTCTCATTAACTTCTTTATCAATTTTTTCAAAATGAGTAACTTTGGCAACCACTCGGAATGTCCCAGCTTTTATTTAGAGCCTATTCTTTTGTAATGTTAGGCTACGATGTGTAGTGAAACCACAAGGATGCTGACGTTCACGGACGATGACAGACAGAACCGATAGAGTTAAAAATACTGAAAGAAACGCAAAGCGAGAGCGTCGATGGTGCAGTGTGTAGCACGTGAGCGTCCTCTAATGGTAGCCGCAGGTTCGAAGTCTAGCTGAGGTTCCGAGCTTTGCTTTCGTATTAGTATCACTTTATCTGTGCATCAAATCATCCACAACGTTTTTTTCTAACCTTATAAATGTAGATAGTTGAGCATTTTGAGGCAACTTCCCACTAGGAATGATTGCAAATTATCACTGGGCACATCAATTTGCCAAATTACTCTCATTTTCGCTAACAATTTAAAGTCGTTAGCAAGGGTCACCGAGAACAGAAACACCCACTATCAAAAAGATTCTCTACACGAGTTTTCTGAAAGCAATCTTTGATGATTCTTTTGATTTGATTGTTTGATGAATCTTTGATTGATGAATCTTTTTCAATTGATTCATCAATCTCCTTTAGGACACCTCGGATACCATCTTTTCCAAAGCAATGCTGCTCATGTGCGATCTCTCTGCTTTGTTTAAATATCATCCGTATTTGTTATTAGGGACATAAAAAGTAATAAAAACAAAATAATTAAGACGGACAAAATAATTAAGACGACTGGCAGTTCAAAAAAAACAGGGCGACATGGGTTTCTGATATGACCTTGGACACCTTGAAAAGTCTGTCAACGATCTTAGAATAAATTAAGTGACAAGAAACAGCTGGAGCTGGAACTGAAAAATTTGGTCACAAAGCAGATGTTCTCAATGGTTATGTGAACAACGCAAAATTTGTCGATAGCAAAAAGGTCAAAATTCAAAATACGTTAAGAATTAAACGCCAAAATCGGGTAAGAAAAGTAGACTTCTATTAATTCTTTAATATTTTATCACTTTTTACTCCTGAATACATAACCTCCAAGTGGTACACTAGTTTTCTTAATGGTTACTCCAGAGTTATCACAAACTAACCACTTGTTGGGTAAGGCCTGAACTAAACGCGAAGGCTACGTAGTGATCCGAAGCGTTATTCCACTTTACAAGCTTTCTTATTCCTCTATAACCTCATTTTTTCCATAAGCAGGTTTCAAATCTCGTGGAGATCTCAGATGTTTCCTTCACTCCGTTCGTTGTCTCCATCCATCTTTCACGAAAGCTTTCGGATTTTGCATGTGCTCTCCACAGTCACTTGTGAATTTTTCTTTACCTTCAGAAAATTCTAGTACGAACTCGCCGCGTATGGAAGGATACATAGCTGGGCCGGCTCGGTGCGACTTCAAAGCAGAAACTACATCTGTATTGGGTAGCATCTCTAACCAATGCGCTTGCCACGCCCCTAGCGTGTGAGAGGCTTAGCAATTTTGTCAACAATTAGCATAGGAGTTAACTTATATTTAGCAAGGCAGAAGTAGAAACATAAAATGCATCATGGATGCTATCCAATTCGTAAAAATTCGTTAGTCCCCTAAAACCTCTTAAATTCCGATAAAATCGTCTCCCATTCTATTTCTGGACGAGATCTTCTAGATGCGTGTTCCGAAATAAGCACTAAGTTTTTATAGAACCATACCTAACGGCTCCAACCAAATTCCAAATTCTACTCAGACTATGCAGGTGTTTAAAAGTTGAACGTGCAAATAAATAAAGTATCCTGTGTATCACCTTTCCCTCTGGTTAACATAGAGTCAATAGAAAGGGCGCCAGTTAATTTTTCATTTGTTGCTGTCATGTTTAAGAGAGGCTTAGAGGGTTCTGCTAACTCTATGAACTCTCTGAACACAATATTCCTCTGCCATTTTCACGAATAACTCCGACGATTGGGTCAGTGGTCTTCCTCTGTTTGTCTGTGCGTTTGACATCCCCAGGAATCTTCTCGTTTGCAGTTTTTGTTTATTGGTTTTCGTTTACAGTATTACAGCTTTCTTCTTCAGCAATCGCGAGGTTTTTAAACAGCACACATTTACTTCCATAGAAGAACACAATACAATACAACACTTGATGACGTTTCGGCAGTATCGCCTTCTTCAGAGCCTGGAAGTGTATACTGATATACAATCTAATAGGCCAAACGCTTCAATAACCCCAAAAGACGAGAAACTCTATGGTATTTACATGATCAACAGCTTCTCGAAAAACTCACCGCTTTTTCGTGACTTCCAATGAGGAAGTTTAGAACAGCTGATTATAGTCGCATGTGGTTGACGACTGCACCATCCCACCTCAAAAATCGATGCGAACGTACGGGATCAGGTCGCGCATGACCTCCGGGCATTCATCTCTACTATTCATTGTAGGGTTTTTGGCATTTATCCAAAAAGCCTCAACAAGTTTTCGCGCTGGTGTTTTGAACTCCTGTGCAAGGATATTGACTTTACTTCAAAATCGTCTCCGCTATGCTTTTGTACCCTATGCGTGCCTAGTGGGGTGCTTCGTCTTAGTTTTCGCTTGCTATCTAGGTGTTCTTCTATACGGGTACACAAAGGTCTGCCCGTTTCGCCAATATATTCATCTCCTCAATTATTACAAGAGATCAGGTATATCGTACCTGAACTCATGCAATCACCGTCCCTGCCGTAAGGACAAATTACGCAATTTGTTGTTTCACACAGACGATCATACAGGCGGTTGCGAACTAATTGGCGACGTAGAGTAGTCGGTGGTATTTCAACTATCGCTACCGATTCCTCTAGACCTGCCCTTCTTAAGCATCGTTTTATAGCTGCGCTTACTTCATCGCTTATAAAAGGCAACACAAACGGGATTTTGTTTTGGCCAAGTGTTTCGCGTAGGCGCGTCGCTCTCCTTCCAAACTTATCTCGTGGGGTTACTATTTCGTAGCCATTGGAGATGGCTATTTGCCGAGCCTAGTCGCGCGATTCTTCCTTTAGTTCCCTGGTAGTGCACACAGAGGTGGCTGTTCGAAACATGTTTCTCACAATCGCCCTCTTTGTGTGTGAAGAGTAGGAAGAAAGGAAATGAACAAAATGTTCTCGTTACTTGGCTTTCGATACCACTTTGTCAGGTTACCGCTGCTTGATAGTTTTATTTGAACGTCCAAAAACGGAAGCCAGTTTTTTCTCGGTTTCTCCCGGGTGAACTTTATGTACTCGGACTGCTCGTTCAATAATTCAAAGCATTTGTCCATCTCCTCCTGCGTAGAGGAGACGACAAAACAATCATTTACATATCTGCAGTAGAGTAGTGGCCGGAGATCGGAAACAGGGACTTCTATCTTAGACATAAACACAATGGCCAGGTTTGGTGCCAATCGCTGTCCCATTGCCAACCGCCTTATTTGCGCGAAATATTTCCCAGACCATCTGAAAATCGAGCAGTTTAGGCACTCCTTTAAGAGAGCCATTAGCTACTGGATGGACAAGCCATGCATATTTATTCTTCCTTCATGTTCAACAAGAAGTGCGAAGATGGCTTGCATTGCGGAGTCATTCGACACGTTGGTGTACAGTGCGATAACGTCGAGAGACTGCATCACGTACGCGTTATTAGGAGACGCGTTACGTAGACGTTCTAGAAACATTTGGGTGTTTGTGAGGCGAGCTGGAATGTGGTTAAGCAACTCGGTAAGTATCAGGCTTAAAAACCAGGTTATTCTATCCGTTGGTCCGTCTACACAGCTGATGATCGGTCTAACCTTAAATGATGACGGATTGGTTGACGCATGATCATCAGGTGATACCAACTTATGTGTTTTAATAAGTAGGTATAGGACGGGACATGTTGGTCTATCGATTTTAAAGTGCGAAATAACCGATGATTTTAAACCCGCAGCCTTTGCCACGCTGACCCATTGATTGTTTAGTTTTCGGTATTGACTTTTATATTCCTTTTCAGAGGTTGGGCGAAAGAGAGTAGCATCACTAAGATGTTCCTCTGTTATCTCAACATCCAGCTGGCGAGGGATAACTACGAACTCTCCCTTCTTGTCACTAACAGACAATCTTATTGTTTTCGAGTTTATTAATTCTCTAATTTCCCGCATGCCACATTTTTGTGGGGCTGTAAGGTTAGAGATAAACTTCCTATCGCGGTAGTGATCAAAGGTCTTGAGAACGCCGTCCGAAAACACGCGGAATTTTATGTCAACTCCGTCGTTAGGGCCCTGCTGTCTAAAGAACGTTTTCGGGAAAGGAGATGGTGGTAGTGTTGCCGCCACATGATTTTTATCACTATTTGATGTTTCTTGCGTGGCCTGATAGCGGAGTCGATCTTGAAGCTCATAAAGGTTGCATGCTATCCTACGCAGGGTCGTTTTAGAATAAGTTAGATAAGTTTAGAAGGAGAGCGACGCGTCCACGCGAAACACTTGGCCGAAAGAATGTCCCGTTTATGTTGCCTTTTATAAGCGATGAAGTAAGCGTAGCTATAAAACCATGCTTAAGAAGGGCAAGTCTAGAGGAATCGGTAGCGATAGTTGAAATACCACCGACTACTCTACGTCGCCAATTAGTTCGCAACCGCCTGTGATACCGTCTGTGTGAAACAACAAATTGCGTAATTTGCCTTTACGGCAGAGACGGTGATTGCATGAGTTCAGGTACGATATACCTAATCTCTTGTAATAATTGCGGAGATGAATATATTGGCGAAACGGGCAGACCTTTGTGTACCCGTGTAGAAGAACACCTAGATAGCAAGCGAAAACTAAGACGAAGCACCCCACAAGGCACGCATAGGATAACAAAAGCATAGCGGAGACGATTTTGAAGTAAAAGTCAATATCCTTGCACAGGAGTTCAAAACACCAGCGCGAAAACTTCTTGATGCTTTTTGGATCAATGCCAAAAGCCCTACAATGAATAGCAGGGACGAATGCCCGGAGGTCATGCGCGACCTGATCCCGTACGTTCGCATCGATTTTTGAGGTGGGATGGTGCAGTCGTTATAGAGAACATTCTTCACGAATATTGGAATGTTCTCTATGTAAAACATTTCAAATACTGTTTCCTGTGACCTTATTCCCATGACGATCTGATAACCTTATGTCAAACATTTCGAATACGGCTTCCGGTGACCTTGTGACAATCCGATAACTACATGGCTAACATTTCGTTGGCGGTTATCTCATGAAAAACATTTGCAGTTACAGTCCTACGCTTTGACTATCGCCTTATCAGATTGCAACGCTTGTGAAATGTTTCCAGCAGCCGTCCTTCCGCATACTGTAGCCTGACTCCACCTACTGTAACCCCACTCCACCTACTGTAACCCGACTCCGCCTATTGTAGTCTGACTGCGCCCAGCCTAAAAGGTATATAAACGGCTCCACGGCTGACTAGCTCAGGTCACAGCAATGCTGCCCAATTCACCATATCCTTTCCTCACATCGATCTCGTGTGGTCGAAGTCATATGGCAACCTGTTCACTCTTGAGCAACCTGAACACAAGAAATCAGGCTGCGCCTATTCATTACTTGTATCATTGTTGTATTAATTGTACAGTTGTATTGTTATGCCATAATTGTTGTATAATTATGATAAACGGGTTAATTACCCAAGTTTGAGGTTTCCGACATTGTGACTGTTACTTACAAGAAGTCCCGCCTGGCGTACACAAAGGCGAGCAGCAAATTCCGAACGAATCGTCTTAACTACTTGGTATTCCTATATAATCGAGCCGTCCCAACAGTCGTCAACCATATGCGACTATAATCAGCTGTTCTAAGCTTTCTCATTGGAAGTCACGTAAAAGCGGTGGGTTTTTCGGGAAGTTGTTGATCATGCAATTGCCAAAGAGTTTCTCGTCTTTTTTAAGTGTTATTGAAGCGTTTGGCCTAGTAGATTGTATATCAGTATACTCTTCCAGGCTCTGAAAAAGGCGATACTGCCGAAACGTCAGCTAGCGTTGTATTGTATTGTGTTTTTCTATGGAAGTAAATTTATACTGTTTAAAAACCTCGCGATTGCTGAACAAGAAAACGACGCATTCATATTCCAATGCCGAGGTTAATAGAAAGTCGATCCTGGGAACGAAACAGCTTCTTCGCACACTCACCGCTTTCTTTCTCGGAGATTTGCTGGTTAGCTATTGTGGTTCCCTGGAGTCCCGAGGTTAGCCAGGCCAAACTTGCCACCATGCGACTTTGATACCAAGACAGTGGTGGATCTTCCTACTAACTTATTCTAAGCTGGGCCTCCTGATGAAAACTCCGGACACCATCTCATCTTGGGAGACCCTGACGGGTGATGAACCCCGCTGTACATCGCAGTCCAACACCCAGGAACACGTCGCAGCCACGATGAGGCAGTAAATCGTTGGGAGGCCACCACGTATATATATATATATATATATATATATATATATCTTTATTTA